>PVIR01002451.1:0-102541 GCA_004026965.1 Petromus typicus
AAACAAATAGGTAAACTGAGTCTTAGGAAAGAAAAGGACGTGATCAAGCCCAGGCATCAAATTTTAATATTCTTTATAACAAAATGATCACAGTCACAGCTTATGTCCATTAGGTGTATAGACCTGAGAAAGAGAAATTGAGCCAACCCCCTTGGGATTACTGTGAGTAAGTCATCTATATTTTCTAAATCTCTCCTGGGCAAATATTAGTGAGGGGCACTAAACTTCTAGGACAAGGCTATCATTTCCTCCACAGGACTGCAATCAAGATAGGATGACACCAGCCTTTGGATTAATAACAGTAATGAAGGCAGCCTAGGTGTACTGTTTAACTCTGGGTACAGTTCTCTGCTTACCTAACTCTGCAATCCTCTCATCTTCTTCTAAAGCCTGGACAAGAAGTTCTCAACCCTACACCCAGAAATCACCTAAGCGGGGGCGATTTGAAATATATTCATGCTCAGACTCTAACCTAACCAACTCCATGTAATATCAGGGTTGAGCCCAGGCAGTGACATTTTTCATGCACTTGAAGGAGGTAGGTGGCAGAGAGGTGAGGTGAGAGACTCTCTTATTCTACCCAGAGATGCTCTCTGTCCTCTGACCTTGTCACCAAGACACACTCCATGAAGCATCACGAGACACCTCCTACCTCAGGCTGAAGGAGCAGGAGGGACACAGAGCATCACTTAACCCTGACAGTCTCTGGGAGCTCGATTTCTTATGCAGAGGCCACGTTTTGCTGTTCCTTGGTGCTGCCTGCTGGGATTTCTTGCAGAAATCTCTCTGGCAGGTATAGCCGCGCCAGAACAGGGGGCGTTCTGACTACACAGTCTGCCAAGCATTCAGGTAGGCACAGATCCAGAGTTCACATCCATGGGCCCACACACTTGCAGGGCTTTTGTTGGATCGGGAAGTTATTTTGAGCAACACAGCAAGCAGAGGCGACAGGAGAGGGAAAAACATTCTTGTGTGTTTATTGTAACGCAATCCGAGATGATTGCCCCAAATGAGCAAAATATAATAGAATCAGTCCTGACCTGCTGAGCACACATAAAAGATAAAAATGTGCTCTCAGGCTCCAGCTTTTGGTTTGTGGTCTGTTTCTATCAGAAGATGACATGATGCGATAGCACCTCTGGTAGAAAGAGGTAGCTGGGGAGACAGGCAGGGATCTCCCCTTGAACTTGGATGACCACTTCAAATCTCAGGCTCAAGTACAGGCTTTCCAGGTACCTCCTGGCTTTATCTCCTAATCAGAGAACCAGTCATACACATTCTTTTGAGGGAAGGGTTCTACTGCTCTCCACTTAACCAATCTCTCTGTTGCTTAAGTTTCTGTAAATTTGTAGGTAAAGTTTACTGCTTAACAGAGGAGAGGGGGCGGGGAAGGGATGTTGTGTTTGATGCGGTTTCACAACTGGTCAAGTACAAGGGAGAAAGAACAGTAAGGGTGAGAGTACACACTCTCCCTGTGAATGACAAAAGAAAGTTACATTTCTGATTCTTCGCATTATTGTTTTCTTTATAAATTTAAGGCCAGATGCAGTAATTTATGGTTTATTATTCTTTTCCGTGGTGCTTGCTAAAAAATTTCAAAGCTACACCATTCTGAGTATTTTCTTCCTTTTGTGTTTCACTGCTAGCAGACACAGTTTGAATCAAATCCCTAACAAAGAGAAAAGGCTCAGAGCCTGCTTGTTTGCTGAAATTGCTCGAAACCTTTTGATTTTCCAGGGAGCCACAGAGGGTAAAGGAGCTTCTGTCGACCTCAGACTTAATGTTTTCAGTGATTTTTGAAGGGAGCTCGGTCTGGTTTTGCAGGTAATGTGAGTTCATTTGCAATTTTCTTCTCTTTTTAACAGACTTGAAACTGAATGATGAAATTCTGCAGAGGGTGTGTGCACCTCATGGGTATGTTAAGCCAGAGGGGGTGCTGTGTATTCTCTGCACTCTGGGGAAGGGACGCTGACCATGCATCATTTTTTACAGCTGTATTTGCACAGGTGGGGAAATAACAGTGTCATCCTAGAACGGCAGACACAATGATATACGTGTTCAGGGGCATCTAGAGAGCACAGTGAATCATGCAACATGCGAGTCAGCTGCACTATAAGTCAATCCTCAGTTCCCACCAAAAGCTCCTTAGGTAAGTAGAGAGGCTGCTTCAGATTACTTTGGAAGATGAAAAATAACCCCGTATATATTCAGAACAATAAAGCAGCCATACAGGTGAATAAAAACAGATCCTGAAAGCAATATCAAGGTTGGAAGAAACCTTAAAGCTTTAGACTGGACATTCCTCCAAATGTCCAACTTTAGAACATCTTTGCATATTTCAATTTCTAATTTAAATACTTTCATTAATGGGGTCCTCACTCCCTCCCCATAAGTATTTAGCTTATCTGGACTTCTCAATGTCCACACTGTCCTCTACCTTCTGTTGTCAAAACAGAGTGCCCATGGCCTGATCCTGGTTCTAGCCACTATCGCACAAGGACAAAAACAATTTCTCTTTGTGCGACAATATGCCAAGGTTGCTATTATACCACTTCATGTTATATACCTGTTCATTAATTAGCTAAACATGTATTAAGCACCTACTATGTGTCAGAAAGAGTCTAGGGATGAGATGGATAAGAAAGATAATCTGCTCTCACAATGCAGTAGGGAAACAGACACTCAATCAACTACTTGAATCTTCTATGGTAAGAAAAGCCCTATACAACATTCCCTGGCCCCTGAAGGAAAGTATATTTATTGTCCAGTGAGACGTAGAGATGGCCTTCTAAGGTGGTGGTCTTGGTTCTGGACTGTTCCTTCAAGCTGCTTGACATATTCATTATTAGGATATTTGCATGGTGGTATCTTCCAGCCATGATGTCTGGGTCTCTATGAACCACTGAATCATGCACATGGGTGTCAGCTGCACTGTAAGTCAATCCTTGGTTCCCACCAAAGGCTCCTGACAGAACTAGTGGGTGTGTATCCACTTCTGCTGCAGACCCATCTTACTTCACCTGGAGGACGGAAGTCCCGGGGAGGGATTGTGCCTCCATGAGCCCATTTGCAAGAACTGAGAGCTCACAGATGTCTTCAGTCATTTCCTTATAGGACTATCTGTTCAACAGAAGCTCTTGTCTTGAAATCCCCATCTGTTATGCAGAGGCATGGGTTTCCAGAGGAAACCTTGATCCTTTCTCAATTATTTTGTTTACAATGTGATTTACTTGGAAGAATGTGACTGTGATGAATTGTGAAAGCTCCTTTCTCATGTGGAATTGAATGATAAGTCTGTGATTATCACTTTCTGGACTCCCTAGGTGCCTGTGAATTGGGAATGCTAGTGTTAAAGATAGGCTAATGGAATGGATGTTTGTTAGTGTTGATCACACTTGAACAAAAAGCACCAGAGTAACAGAAACTAAAGTGCTAGAGTTGGAAGTAGATGGCTGGCTGTAAACAAAACCCCAGGGCCAAGGGGAAAATGTCATCACCTTCTTGTTCCCTTCAGGACAACAGAGTTTCTACAATCTCAGATAAAAACTAGTGGCTCACCAAGCCTTCCTCTGCCTGCTTCCCCTACCTCTCTGAGGCCATATGGTAAAGAACAAAGCCCATGGGGTGCTAGGTTCAAGGCCTGGGCTGAAAACACACAGGTATGTTGACCTTGTGCCCTGAGGAGGCCACTTACACTGTGGACTCAGTAATTTCATACAGAATGGCTTTGGTGTTAACGTCAGGTCAGAGGGCTGGATATCTATGATCCTTGGAGCTCTGAGGAGGGTCACGGCAGTGCTCACTGTGCAGATTCCAGTGCTCTGTGTGGTGTTTCCAGTTTCTAGTGGCAACTCTAATAGCTCCTTGGTCTAATAGACAATTTTCAGGAGATAGGGCAAGGCAAAACAGAACTCAGTATGAGGCATGAGTGATGAAGGGTAGACAGCGTAAGTGCTGGAAATCAGTAATCAGAAAAGAAGAAAATGAAGGAATAATGAATTAGTTATGACTATTTTAAATTGACAAAATAAAAAAAGAAACACAAATAGAAAAGAATTTGTTCCAGTTCTCCTAAGTCTATCATTCATGGAGGCAGGAGAAAAGAGCACAACAGGAAGACAGCACTTTTATATTTGTTGGGCTAAATCCTCAGGTAAGGAGTAGGGGGGTTAACTGGAGAACAGAATAGCTTAAAAAGAAAAGGAAGCTGAAGACTATTTCCCAGACACTTTTCCGTGGACCACTGACCACTCTGGTCCTGACACCTTTTAATTAAAATTCAGAGTTTTAGGCTTCATGTCTGTCATGTTAAACCTGAATTTCTGAGGACAGGACCCAGGATGACATTGTAACAAACTGTCCAACATGATGTTTTTGCAAGTGCTGAAATTTTGAAAATTCCTATCTGAGTGCATAGATATCTACAGCAGTGCTGTGGTTTGAGCCTCCCTGGAAGGTCCCTGCAAAGCCTCACACATTCCAAAGTGGGCTAGAGGTGACGGGATTAAGATGATGTTAGAGCCAATTTGCTGTTAGGAGTGAGGGAGAGACGGGGAACTGGGGGCATGAGCTGGAGGGATGTATCTCCCTCCCCAGTTTCCTTATGCAAGCTGCTTCCTGGCCACCATGAAGTGAGCAGTCCTCCTCCCCAGCCTTTTCACCATGCTGTTCTGCCTTGAAGCCAGCTGACCTCTGACTATAAGTGATCTAAAATAAAACTTCTTGCTTTAAGTAATGCATATCTTTTAGTTTGTCCCAGTGATGAGAAAAGTAATTAAGACAAGCACTTCCCCTCCCCCAATCAAATAGCTTCATTAAATATGGTATTTGCTTGATATAAAGAGTATCATATTTTCTGAAATATTTTATTTCATTTTATTTTTATAATACTGGAGATTGAATTCTCGGGTGCTCTACCACTGAGCTACATCCTCAGCTCTTTTTAAATGTTCAAAGTTTGGGACAAGGTCTTGCTAAATTGACCAGGTTGCCCTAGAACTTTCCATCTACTCTCAGCACCCAGATTAATCAGTTTATTTTTGAATTTTTTATTTTATATCACGTGCCTAAGAATATTTTTGGAATTCATAGAAATATATACTAGAACAGGAATGACCTTATGTCTGCTTTATTGCAAATAGATTGCTCCTGGCCGGGTCTCTTCCCAAACACGGCAGGCTGATAAATCTTTCTGCAGCACAATTCTGGTAACATTATGCCTTCTGCAAAAATTATCAGTAGCTTCCCCACTGCCTGTAGGATAAAAATAAAACTCTTTAACTTGGTTCCAAGGGTCGTCATCACCCACCTACCTGATAATCCCCTTTTAAAACCTAGATTACTAGCCACCTTCATTTTGTATTTGCTGTTTCCAGGTCCCTAGCAACACACCAAATTTTCATCAGGCAGAACTTCTTTCTCTCAGTCTACTTGAAACTTACCATCCTTCTGGACATCTAATCTAAGACATCTCTTTAAAAAAAATTCCTCCACTGCTAGTATATTATCCAAATCCTTCAGCATGTTGATGGGAAGGCCATGCTCACAGTTCACATGGGGCCTGGCCTGGTGTCATGTTTATTCATGTATTTGTCTAATCACCTTGAAGTTACTAAAGAGCAAGGTCATGATTCACTCAGCTGTGTGTTTCCGATGGAAAAGGACCCATTGGACACTTCCAGAAGACGCACAACAGTGCTATCCAGTGTTCTTTCTCTGTACCGTTCCACAAGGAAGCCATTGGCCACAAGAATAACCACTGGTGACCTAAAAATATGGCTAACATGACTAAAGAACTGAATTCTTAAATTTTAACTCATTATTTACATTTAAATAATGGACATGGTTAGTGATTATTGTGTGAGACAGGACAGGTACAGAACGTGGTTAATGAAAGGAGGCAGCCTGTGCATGGAGAGCATACAAACTCCCTACCTCATCTACAGAGTTCACCTGGGCCCTGGCCTGGTTCTCCTCTCTTTCTTCTGTATCTTTATCTCTTTCCACTTGGCCCCTTATCTACTGCATTCTAGCCATGCTTGGCTGATTTCTCTTCCTCAAATAGGCCTGACTCACTCAAGCTTTGAGGCTTTTGCTCTGTTGTTCTCTTTGCCTGGAGTGCTTTTCTCTCAGATCTCCATCAGGCTGGCTTTTGTCATTCGGATCTCAGCTCAAATGTCAGTTTCTTAGCGAGAACTTCCCTGATGTGCCATCTAAGGTGGTGTTAAAACACTTTTACTACCTGAATTCGGCTAATTATCATATTACTTCTTCATTGTTGAACTCTGAATAAAATGGTAAGTTTCTTGAATGAGGAAGTGCTTAAAAATGATGCATAATAAAATCAGGCTAAAGCTTGAGGGGAAGCAAGGTATTTGTTAGTCTCAACTTATCTCTCTATATAATTAATATAAAGGGTAAAACAGTAACCATTACAGACAAGCAAACAGCAAAACCACCACTTAACCAAATATTAACTTCTTCAAGCGTAACTCAGGATCACCCAGTAACACATTCTGACATTGGGTACTTGCCTGATATAGTGGACTGAGAAGGATACACTGTTGCTGTGGGGTCCCAATAACAAACTGCCCATTGTAATCAGGAGAAAATGTGAAACAATCCCGGCTTGGACCAAAGGCATGGAGCTCCCACAAAGGGAGACAGTAAGGTTGGTTGTCTTTCAGTCCCCTGAAACTAGCACCTATGATTGAGTTAGATTTAATTTAAGTAGTTAATAACTTGGATTAAATGCAATAGTTGGGTTAATATATGCAGCACCCTCCCGAGAGCATTTTCTGGCCTTTGGGGTCAGGTTAATAACTTTGGTTGCTGGCTGGAACTGGCATAGACTAAGGCTGGGGTCCTGAGGGCTGGCATAAGTGGGTCTCTATGGACTGCTGGAAGCTGGAGAAAATTAATTCAGTGAAACATACCCCATAGTGGATGATCTGTAGAACTGAATTTATTTTCAACTGCAGTATATATAAAATTATGTGCTGGGTTGTCCTCCAAATATAAGGATATAAGAAGGGCTCAAAATTTGCAGTGAATTTCTGATAGAAAGAATAAAATTTCATTGATGAATATTAATTCCAAACACCAACTGCTAATCATGTACCCAGTTATATACTCTTTTTGTTTTTCACAATAAAAAACCCTGTGAAGTGAGGTTAATATATCTGCTTCATTCACAGATAAGGAAATGGAAGTTCAGAGAAATGAAATCATTTGTTCTTATTCACACAGCAATAAAGTTATAAAGTCAGAAACTCAAAGTAGCTTTGATTCATCCCAAGTTCTTGAAAACGGTTCTAGATGTGACCTTATTGAACTCTGTACTTCTCTGCCCCATCATTCATGCTGCTAATAACAGACATTTGCAGGTGAGACAGAGAATTTAAGAGGAATTGGGCCTGCCCGTGGTCTCTTTCACTAGGTACAGAAGCAGAGGGCTGACGGAAGGAATGTATAGAAATTCCACAGGCACTGCCAATACCTAGCAATCCTGTCTCACCTCAGATATTATTTTTGCTGAGATCCATAAAAGCAGTTGCTCTTCCTAAGCCTTAGTCACGTTTAGGGGTCACATACTGATGATGTCAGCAGGAAGGCGGGGCTTTACACCTGGTATCTATGGATTAGGCTTAAAGTTAAACTGAGAATTATGGTACCTAGTTGGAGATCCCTATTTTCCTGTGGAATTGTTGAGGTGCCATAGTAATTAGGTCCATCTCACAATCCCTCTCTTCTCTACTCCTTCTCTACTTCTTTCTCTCTCCTTCTTTCCTTGCCTTATTACTCTTGTTTCAGTAAGAACCGCTTTGTTAGTTCCACAATCAAAATAACCTACTTGGTTGTAAAAGTGAATATCCAGTCTCTCGGGGGACCCTGAGTACAGAGTCAAGAAAAAAAAAGGTAAAAAACCACTGGATTGACCAGGAGAAACAGAAATTAAAACACTTCTATTTATAACTGCAGACTCTGAAGTTTTTAGCTGTGTTCTTGACCAGGCAATTAGGGTGCAGATTCAGCCTTTCCATCCTTGAGTGGGTCTTAAAAATGATAATGGATTCAACAAGGCTCTTCTCTCAAACAGGCTTTCTCCTCTGTAGTTTACCCACATTCCTAATGTTATGCTGGTACAAGAAACACAGCACAATTTTTTGAGATCCAGTACCTCTAGATTTAGAATTGAACCTCCTTTGCTTGCCAACAGCCTGATGTTGAAAAAGCTAGCCACTGTTTTTCGAACCTGTTTCCTTACCTATAAATGGAAACAGCACTTTCCTCCCACTCAGATGGTTATTATTCAACAACATCACCCAGAAAATAAGTGTTGCTAGGTTGTAGAGAAGTTGGAATCCTCATGCATTGCCGGTGGAATGTAAAATGATATAGCAGCTGTGAAAAGCAGTTTGGCTATTCCTTAAAAAGTTTAACCTAGAATTACGATGTGATTCAGTGACTCTATTCCCGGGTATATCCTCAAGAGAATTGAAATCAGGTACTCCAACAGATATTTATGCACTCACATTAGTAGCAGCAAGTATGATAATCAAAAGATGGAAATAACTCAAGTGTCTACTGACAGATGAATGGATAAACAATATGTGGTATATTTGATAATGGAATACTATTCAGTCTAAAAAGAAAAGAAATTCTGATTCTAACATAGAGAAACCTTGATGATATTACACTAAGGGAAATAAACCAGGCACAGATAGACAAGTGATGTATGATCTTACTATCTGTGGGATTGGAATGGTTCAAAATTATAGACACAAAGTGGAATGGTAGCTTCCAGAGGCCGAAGGGAGGGGGGTGAAGAGTTACTGTCCATCTCTTACACAGTTTGCATCCTTACAAGATGAGAAAGCTAGAGATGGGGGACAGCAATGGCTGCACGATAATGTGAATGCACTTAAT
The DNA here is from genome assembly GCA_004026965.1 of Petromus typicus. NCBI lineage: Eukaryota > Metazoa > Chordata > Mammalia > Rodentia > Petromuridae > Petromus > Petromus typicus. Next base: position 8,929 of record PVIR01002451.1, read on the forward strand.
GCCACTGAACTATACACTTAAGACAATTTAAAATGGTAAATTTTGTGTTCTATACATTTAACCACAATAAAACAGGTTATCCTGAAGAGGTCATTATTGTGAAATTAGATGTCATATATATTCAGAACAATGCCCATGATATAATAGTTGCTTCATACATACTGGCTTCTTTCTCTATACATAGTACAGAATTTGCACAAATCTCCCCTCAACCTCTAGCATAGGAGATAACAACTGAACATAGGGCACACACATGGAGATGGTGTAGAATCACTGCAGGGGCCAGTTGTAAACTTCTCTTGAGGTTAAAATAGAGGCAGTGTAATACCTTTCTGCATTTGCAAACTGAAGGAAAACATCCTTTATTGGCACAGTCCACTAAGCCCAGAAACATTTTAATGCTAATCGCCTTAAGTATGGTGCTGGATTTGTATCCTGTATCCAGTAGGCTGAACATGCTTCTGCCACAACTACTCACCTGTGCTCAGCTGATCTTTGGAAACTGGTAAAGAAATAAACTACAGGACATGTCTCTGCAGTAGGCACAAGGAGGAATTCTTTCATTACTGGGAAGTGGCTGTTTAGGGAATGAAGCCAAAGAGGACTTTCCTGAGGCTTCTTCCAAATCGACCATTCTGGTGCCTCTGAGGTCTCCATGCAATCCACAGGTCAGACAGAGCGCCTCCAGCAGGCCCTGAGCCCCTCTGCACACCTGTCTAAGCCAAACTGCCACTCTGTCATCTTCTTAGGTTCCTCTTGCTCAGATGGTGCCTTCAAATACTATGACTTGGCGAGGTAAAAGTAAAAATAGCAGTGGTTTATCAAGGGCCTACCATGTGCAAGAGGGTACTTTATATACTGTTTCATTCAGTGCCTATAACAACTCTGGTATTGGTACTGTTATTCCCATCTTATGAGGAAGCCAAAGACTGGAGAAAGCTTGCTCAATGTGGGAAAAAAAAAACCCCATTCATATACTTCCTCTATGCTCACCTAACCTTTCAGCATCTTGGAAGTAATTTCTATGTTTCAGGGAGTTGGAAAGTCTATGACGGTGCTCCCATAGGAGACTCTATGCAAGGTCTGAAGTGTGGTGGCTTGTCAGGGAAATGATTCAAAGAAAGACAAATGGAGACATGTAGTCCGCTGTGGAAACCCATGACCATGTACCACGTTGGGCATGTAGCTCACACACGCACACACACACACACACACACACACACATGCATGCACACACGCACGCACACACACACACACACACACACACACACACACACACTTTCTATACATTTGCATTTGATAATCACTTCAGGTCCAATTATGTAGCCTGAAAAGATCATTCATAACATAATTAATTTATTACAAAATCAACCAGGGAAACATCTGTTCCATCATACTCCGTTAGCTGACTTCACACCTGCTATGTTGTTTAGTTACACAGAAATTTTAAACATTCTGTTAAGGGCTTATAATAATTTATCATCTGTCCTTCCCAACACTCTAGGCTAAGGAGCTGCCACCAATCATTTCTCTTTGGATTTGCTATCTTTCTTTTGAGGGACACTGTACTTTTTATCGATACTGCAATGATTTGCAAGTGCCTCCAGGGCAGTCTTGAAGGTTGAAATGTTCTCACTGAGTTATACAATGCATTGGAAATATCCTACTGTTCCCCATGGACTGGATAAAGAAACTTTGATGGTGTCTACTGTAAGCAGACCTGGGTGACCGTGGCTTCATTTCACAGATGGTGGCTTAACAACTGAACCATAGCTGAAGCATCCATTAAGGTCTCGGTCCCCTGGTGCTGGAGAAAATTGTCAATAATAACAAAAGTTGCCAACATTATTGAGAGGTTAAATTATGTAAGGGGCCATGCTAAGAAGACGATACAGTTACTATTCAGCTTTCTCTTCCTTTGCTGGGTGTTAACATTTTTCACATCCCAAAATATCCACTGCAGGTATATCTCTACACAAGAATACCTGGTTCTATTGGGATTGCATTGAATCTGTATAGTAATTGTGGGAGTATAGCCATTTTGACGATATTGATTCTTCTAACCCAGGAACAAGGGATGTCTTTCCATTTTCTGGTATCTTTTTCTATCTCCTTTTTTAGAGTGCTATAATTTTCACAGTAGAGGTCTTTCACCTCCTTTGTTAGATTAATTCTGGGATATTTCATTTTTTGGGTGCTACTATGAAGGGGATTGATCCCCCAATTTCTTGCTCAGTGAATCTGTTGTTTGTGTATATGAAGGCTAATGATTTTTGAGCATTAACCTTGTATCCAGCTACAATACTAAATTTGGCGATTAGGTCTAGCAGTCTCTTGGTTGAGTTTTTAGGATCCTCTAGATAGAGTATCATGTCGTCAGCAAATAATAACAGTTTAACTTTTTCATTTCCTATATTTATTCCTTTTATTTCTTTGTCTTGCCTAATTGCTATGGCTAATGTTTCCAGCACAATATTGAACAGAAGTGGTGATGTGATTGCTAAATCTTGGAAACAACCCACATGTCCATCAACTGGAGACTGGATAAAAAAGCTGTGGTTCTTCTGCAGAATGCAGTATTACTCTGCCATAAAAATTGATAAGCTTGAATCATTTATACTTAAATGGATGTACCTTGAGGACATCCTCATAAGTGAAATAAATAGGTCACAGATGTGTAAATATCGTATCTTTTCTCTGGTATGAGAAAATAAAGATACAAATGAGTTCTAGAATGTATGTTATATATTGTGATATAGAAAACACTCAAAGCGTAATGGAGTGAAGAGGGAAAAGTAATGAGATTATAACAAAAAGAAAGGAAACAAAGTTTATGTACATGGGGGTGGGGATGGTAGGGTGGGTAGGGTTATGGGAAAAAAATCAGAATTAAGTTGTGTCACATACTGGTACAAATTCTCATTGTTGAATGCAATCATGATGTGTATATGTAATGTACCAATAAAGATTTCAATTTTTTAAAAAAAGAATACCTGGTTTTACTCATTGGTGGTCCCCAATCACACAAGGACATGGTTTCTCATTTCGATGGGCACAAGATCATGTGGAAAAGTTTCAAAATGTAAGCTCCTAGAACTCATTATTTAGGTTATAAATAATTAGTACTTCAGGTTTGTAGTCAGTCAGTTCAACGTGGATACCTTCAATGTAGGTACCATGGGTTGTACTCTGATAATTAATGATGTAAGATATTCAAGGCCATTCTTATCTTACATTGAATCCTTTCTTTACTCGTATTTCTAACAGGGTAGCATAATAAGGAGTCTCATTTGTATGGTGCTTTCATAGTTTCAAAATCACTCTGACTAGCATGCACATATGAAGTAGATAGTGACCACGCAAACTCTATCGGGCATGGGAGGGGGCAGACAGGGCAGAGCCAGTAGACATTGCTCTTTTCTTCTGGGTTTTCTGATATGAATAGAGGCTAGAGATTCCTTAAAATTTGAAAGTAAAAATCTCTATCCTACCGCCAGGTGAAAATTTTTGATGGGTACAAAGTGATTACTTTTGCAACTTACTGGCAAAAGATGGGCATGTTCTAGCTAATGAGATAAAATGAAGTTTCCTGGGGGCAATTTTCTTTTAATTTTCCTTGAGCTTTCTGGAATTTGAAGAATAGCTTCTGGCGGTGGATAGCTTTGATGCTCCTTTCTTTCTGGAACTTAACAATGAATAGTTACCTCCTGACTTCAAAGCAACACACATATGGATGAAAGCCAAATGCTAAATACTGTGGGACAGGAAGATAAAAGGAGCTGTGGCCGCCACCACCACCAACCCCCCGAAAGAAACCACCACACACATCTGAATTTGTTTCTAAGTTAGAAAAGTCTCTGGTATGAATCAAATCTTCTCTGTTATTTTCAACTAAAAACATTCCAACTGACGTCGAAGCCTTGTTATTACTAAAATGTCTGTTTTGCAGAAAGCAGTCTCAAAGGGGAAAAGTAACTTCCTCAAGATTTCTCAGCAAGCAAATGGTGGGTCCTGGACTTGAACTTGAATCGAATGACTACAAATCCTGAACAACTTGCGCTGGAGTCTCACTCTACAGAGTCTTAGTGACTACCATGTAAAAGGAGGGTAAGAAAAGCAGGGAGCTCAGCTGGCTTCTATTTCTCACTTCAAAAGGATCCTTGTTCATCATTTTCTCAATTGGGCTTTCATAAAAGATACAATTTAAAGAGAAGGTCTTGGCAATTTTTAAAAGTTTGAAATAAAATAGCACCATGTCATGTAGCTTTCCTCTTACGTGTAAGGTGTTATAGGGATAAGGAATGCAATATTTGATTGTTATTCTGCACATTTGTTTCTTACTTGAGGAGATACGGCATACACATATACCATGTTATGGAAAAATGAAAGAGCTAACGAGAGCCTTTTAATATATTGGCAACAGTTTTACTAGAGTATATCTCTGAAAAATGTTACAGAGCAAATCATTATAAAATGATTCCAATTTTCTCCATGGGAATTATATCATAAATGGGTTTTGCTCCTAGCCAAAAAGTTAGCATCCAATTAATTATAAACATATAGCTGATAACAAGGCACAAGAGCAAAATGTAACATCATACAAAAGAGTAAAATGATGATCCAAGTCCTATAAAATGGGGATGAATATACTGAACATATTATAGCACATTTGGGCTTGTTATTTAATCAAAGTAGTCATATAACATATAAAAATAATATCTGCATTATAAATCTAATATAAACCATGTGAAAATAATAAACCAAAACCATGTAATGAATGATAATTTTGTTTCTTTTCAAATTTAGATGGATTTTCACAGGCTATTTTAGATGTCCTCTTGTCTTTAACATGTGAAATATCTAAGAGAATACTATTTATGTACTCCCTTGCTTTCGAATGATTCTCCTGGCAAGCAGAAATATTTCAAATACTCCATTACGTGAAGTGCCAGGGAAAAATGATGATTTTTGTTTAGCGATCCACAACAGTAAGTATGTAGGGTATTTTTCATATTGAAAAAAAGTTTTAATGTGAAAGTCTGCCATTAGTTTATTTAAAGCTCTTCATGAGAACTTCTACTTTTGTTCATGAGTATAACTGATTTACAAATTGTAAATTAGAAAACTGAAAATCTACATAAAATGGTGAGTTTCGGCCATTGAACAATAAATAGCATAAGACTGTGCTCCATGAGAGAGGGAAATAAATGGAGTGAGCCTTACAATTTTTCCATATTATATCAGGAAGCAACTTCCAGGATGCACGTAGAGAGGATAAACCAAATGGAACATATTGTCTACGCACATCATAAGGGGACTTGACCTGGACAGGCAGCTCTGTAGACCTGCTGCAGAGGCTGTCCACTTGTCTTTGAGTGAACAATTTCAAAAATCAGGGCTATGAACGATCTGTCTCTCCTCTAGCTAGAGCAGACAGATGTGCTAGTCGGTGACTCATTGGAGTCTAAACTTAAGACACAGAAGAGTCATAACTTAATAGTAGTAGGTTCAATTAGTCTCACAATGAAGACTGCTCTGAATCAAACCCAGCAAATGTTCAAGCCACCCTTGTGGATTAAACTGATCTGCAAGGTACTTAACAACTTGTCAGAACAGAATCCAACACTCTTTAAAGGAACATAGCAAAATCCAGCTCCCAAATAGAAACTCACCATGTGTGGCATCTAACAAAGAGTGACCAAGCGATCAAATCAGAAGACAAGGATGAAGGATTCAGATTTGATATATACCTATAACAACTCCCCACAATGAATGTTTTCATTATGTATTACAAACGTGTGGAAATAAAAAAAGGTTCAAACATAAAAATAAAATTCTTTAAGAGATCTGACCTGTGCATCAAGTAATATTATTGAAAGGTAGATTGCACGATAGGATAGAGTTATAATACAAATACCACAAAAATATTCAAATAATCTGAAGCCAGGTGCCAGGGCTTCACAGTGCCAGGGCTTCCGGACATTATGGGAAAAGCTTGCCTTTTTCTGTTTTAGAAAGCTGTGAAAACATTAGCACAAGTTCTTAGGGAACCAAAGCTTGCTAACAGTGTTGACGTCAGAGTTATCAAAATTTGTTGTTAGAGTCCAGAAAATTAGCAGTCCCCTTGACCCCAGCTTTATCTGGAGAAGGATCTTCAAATATGTCTCACAAATATATGTATAATTCTTAAGAACACATAAATGCTACTATGGTGCAAATTTAACTTAAAGTGAAATTATGTTTTAAAAAAATTAATCAGTGTTTACAACTAACAATTACTTGCTACTAAGTGGGAGTTATAAAAAAGGGTTCCTTTTGTCTTTTTCTACTTTCTTTCTCCTACATTTTTAAGGTAGTACATGATACCATTTTACCACTTCACGTACCTTTGTAGTCCCCACAGGTATGTTCCAGTATTATAAAATATATTTCTACATTTATAGGTCAAAAACAAAATTCATGGACATATTGTTTTATACAACATTTTTTCTCCAAGCTCCAGGTATTTTCTGTTTTTTACTTTAAAATTTATATTTTTATTATTGATCCTCAATTTTGAGGAGGCTGGAAGCCATGGAATCATTGTGAAAAAAGGGCTCAGCTTGAGAGTTTGAGACTCTCTCTTCTGAGAAATAAGCAATTAATTATGGGTTCTCAATGGTGGAACAATATGACAGTAATCGCCTCACAAGTTTTCCATTTGGTGAAAGTAAGATAGTAAAAAGCTCAGGGGTTTATATTGAGGCTCTTTGACTAAAACTGTATCAAATAATCTTCAATAATTCACTCAACTGTCAATGTGGCTGCAAAGAGTTCTCTGTGTATTTGGATTATGGAAGGGATCAGATCAGATACCTTACATCTATAATCGGAATTTACATTTGATTGTATAAATCATGTTATAGATTACTATGATATCTTTGTCATATAGACATATGTGACCATAATTGTGTATGAAGTGTGATCAGTAATCTTTTTAATTGAATTTCTACATCTCCTTTAACTTGGTTCTGGTGAGGTCATTAATAATTTCACTTCTCTTCTTCCGTATAAGCTTGACAACCTTTTTTCCTCTCCCATAGTAACTGATTTATCTTGGGTACAGGACTCAATATGGGTCAATCATTTTCCTTTTGGGACATTACATGGATTCTGTGTGAAGGGCTGAGTTTTTTCCCCTGGGATCAAAAACACTAAGAGCTGTATCTGGCCAGAACTGTTAAGGACCATCTTGTCTCTGTTAAGAAGAGACAAAATGGTAACAGAAAAAGAGGTAAGTAAAACTGAGGAATGGAGAGTCCATAACAGTAATTAACATTCTGTTTGCTATATGTTGAATGCTTCTCATATATTTAGTACTGTTAGTTTTAGGATTGTGGCAGTGAACAAGTTTGCAAATACTTATATTTTGGGGAATTCTTGAGTCCCTTGAAAGGGCAAAATCTGAAGCTGCATTCCATTATTTTAGCCTTTTAATTTGCATGAGCCAATTAATCTTCCTTTTCCAAAGTACATTAGTTTATCTTAGATTTTGTCCTTTGAAAGAGTTCAAGTACATTCTCTCCTAATTCTACTTTAAGAATGCTAAGCAGACGATAGGAAATGATAAGCCTGGTCACAACTGAAGCTTGGAATTGGCTCCTTCTGGTGTGAAAACCTATCAGTCTGTCTAGACCAGTGCTCCTCAAAATGTGGCTCACTGGTGCCTGGGGGACCCAAAAACCCTTTCAGGTAGTTCCTGAGGGCAAAACTATTTTCATCATCATAACAAAACATCCTTTTCCTTTCTCATATACATTCTAGAATGCAGAGTCTTTCCAGGGACCACATGAGTCTTGTGAAACCAGATATCAGAGAGTTTTCTACAACTATACAACTATGCTACTTTTCTCACTAAATTTGTTTTAATTTTGTAAGTACAGCTGATTTTCAATAAAATAGGTTATTTGTACTAGTATGTTATGTAACAGGTTTATCATTATTTGTAAATGTATGTGTTTAAATGTGTCAGTTTAATACATAATGTGATAAAAACCAATAGTTACAACTCACATGAATGAAATATTTTGGGGTCCTCAATAATTATTAAGTTTGTAAAGACATATTCTGTGGAGAAGCTGAGGAGTTAGGAAGACATAGATTGAGACACTGTCAGACTACAGAAGGTATAAATACTGTCAGTTCATTGAGAGAAATGTCTTTCTTCAATTCTAAATGAAAAAGTTCGCTTTTAACTAAACTGGTACAAAGCAAACCAGTAACTGCCTTATAATCAGTGGCACAGATTAACTTGTCTTAGAAGTAACCAGCCTTAAAGAGGCTGAGATGGTAAAGATGATGCCACTAAACTTTCCAAAAAGAGGCCAATCTGAGCAAAAGAGCAGGTATCTATTTGGTCAGCAAGGTAATTAAAAGATGAATGTCCAGGTCTACTCTGCATCTATGTGTGTGTTGGGCCAACATAAGAAAGGAGTCAAATCATTGATCAGCAGCTATTATCATTTTTTGTTTTTTTTGAGATAGGTTCTCGCTTTGCAGTTCAGGCACCGAACTCACAACAATCCTCCTGCCTCTGCCTCCTGAGGGCTGGGATTACAGGCATGAGCCACTCTGCCCTGCACCATGGTATGTGGTACTGATTGGGGGTGGGCGTGAGTCACCACGCCCGGCATTATTGTATGTGGTTACTGGGGATTGAACCTTGGACCTTGTGTTTGCAAGGCAGGTGCTGGAACCGCTGAGCTAAATCCTGGGCCATTATCTTGCACCAAGCTGATTCTTCATACTCTGTGCCATAATCTAATACTTAGGAGAACCAGTGGCTCCAGTAAGGAAACAGATACTGTAGCTTTTTAAAAAGCCTAGTACTTTGATAGGATTCTGTCATTTTAAACTTGCCATCTGCACTAGATGAATTCTCTCTTAGAAAGGCAAGATCACTGTGTTCCTTCAGCCCTGGGACTCTTTCAGAGATATGTTCTATCTCCGTGATGATCACTTCCCTTCTTACTCTTTCTCATCGATCTTCCCTGCAGCTCTCTGAAAACGACCATCTCTCCCAGAGCGCTAGGCTCGGTCTCCCTCATGAGTCACTACTAGTTTTCAATAAGTTTCTGATTCTGGCAAATCCTACCCATTTTTTAAATGAGACTTCAGGGCCACAAATGTTCTAATCCTGATCAGAACAGGTACTCCCCCTGTCAAAAGAAGATGAAACTTCTTTAAATAACACCCCCAAAGCCTCTAGAATTCAATAAAATAGTACCAGAATGATAAGAAATAGGGTCAAATCATTCAAAGCCAAAAATAAAAAAACAGTAGGAAAGACCAGATATTGAAGACTCAATCTTTAAAGATACAACAAAATCAATTTCATATAGACTTAACAGAAAATAGAAAAATGAGGAAGATTTCCCATTTTGTTTTATGAAGTTAGTGTAAATTTGATAATAAAAGCTAAAGAGATAAAAAAGGAAAACTGTAGGTGTGAGAGTTATTCAATGTAGGCTTTAAAATAATTTTAGGGAGAATAAGCTAAAGAGAGTAGATACAAATACAAATAAAGAATTGAGTCAGAGAACAAAAAATGTATAAAATAAGAAACAAATGGAAATTATATAAATGAAAAATTTGCTTTGCAAACTTAGTAATTTTGGACATAGCAAAAAAGAGAATTGGGAAACTGGAAGAGAAAGGTCCAGGGAAACACCGAGGGGAGTCATAGGGAAAAGGAAGAAAGATGAAGATAATAACATATATGGAAAAGGCACCAACATGTGAGACAAAAATGACAGAGCTTGGAAATTTGTGTATTTTGAAGTACTCAAAGAAAAGAGAAAAAGAGATAAAAGAAATAATGAAAAAAATACAGGCTGAAAACTTTTCAAAACTGACAAAAACATCAAGTTTTTTTTGTGCGCTCCAAACAGAAATCCACATCTCAGCATATCATAATAAAGCTGCTAAAAATCAAAGACAAAAAAAAAATCTTTAAAATACCCAGGAGGAAAAATACACATTACCCATTACATCCAAAGAAACATCAATAAGGCTGACAACTGAGGTTTCCACAAAGGGAATGGAGGCCAAGAGAACAGACTGATATATGTAAAGCACTGAGAGAAAACGGCTGGCAGCCAAATATTATTTACCCAGTGAAAATATTCTTCAGTAATGAAGGTGAAACAAGGCTTCTCAGACCAAACAGCTGAAAAGTTTTTGCCAGCAAACCTCTACTGAAAGAAATAGTGAAGCAGGTTCTTGAAACAAAAGGAAAATGGTGCTATATGAAAGCACAGAAATCCAGGAAGGAATAAAGACATTGGGAATCTCTAGGGTATCCAGTACAGGGTATTTATAAAGTTTATATATATATATATATATATATATATATATATATATATATATATAGTTAAAATATATATACAGTCAAAAAGCATATATATACATACACACACACATATATGTATATATATATATACACACACAAGTTAACAGGATATGTGATTAAGTACCAAAGAACATTCCAGGCTAAGATCACTTTGCCAATGAATTCTTTGAAATATTTCAAGGTACAATAGAACCTACTTCACACTGTCATGGTTAGTAGCAAGTGGAAAAAATAAGAAAGACTCCTCTTTATGTTTTATAAAATCAACATAATTTTAATAGCAAAAGCTAAGAAGGCCTATAAGAAGGAAAAATTACAGGACAATTTCCTTCTTGAATATAATGCCAAAGTACCAAACAATACAGTAGCAAATCAATATGAGTTATATAAAACATGGATAATACATGAAAACAAGATAGACTTCTTCCAGGATGTAAGGTTCAACGCACTCTCAAAATGCAATCAGAGTAGTTGACTACTGAGTAGAAAAAAGGATACACAGTATACAGTCACTTTGAGGAATAGAGAAAAAAGCATTTGATATAATTCAGCACTCATTTATGATTAAACCCTCAAGACATTCAAGATATAAAAAGTTGTGGTAGAATGTGTTTTCCAAAAATGGGATAAAGCAACATTTCCTTTCCCACATGTTCTCTCAGAACTGTCTGGACTCAGACCCTGTTGAGTAAAATGCAGCACAAGTGATGTTATCCGTCTTCCAAGGCCAGATCTCTGCAGGAATGGACCTCCCACCTACCTCTCCTACAGGACACTCGGCTTCGGAGCCCATTCACCTGGGTGAGGAAGCTTGAGTTCGCTTGGATGGGCGGGCTATGGGTGGAGAGGTTATGGATAAGTCCAAGGAGAAACCCTCCAGCCAACTGCTGGCATCAACCTCAGATGTGCAAGAGAATAAGCTTTGAAGGACGCCAGTGTTTCACCTTCAGATCCTCCAGCTGGGGCCCTGACATTGTGAGATACAAACAAGCTTCTCTACTGCACCTTGTCTAAACTCTTGAGCCACTAAACCTAGGAGAGGAATGAGTGGTTTTTCCTTACCCACTAGATTTTGGAGGAATTTGTTCCTCCAAAAGGAAACTTCTTCAATCTGATAGTTTATTTTTAAAAATCATGTGGCAAACATCATACCTAATGATATTATACTGAAAACTTTCCCTTGAGTTAAGGAGTGAGGAGATTATTCTCATAATCACCACTTACATAGTTCACCAGTTCTCTTAGCCAATCCATTAAGGCAAGAAAGAGAAATCAAGGGATTAATCTTTGGTAAAGATGGATTGAAACTATTAGGTAACAGAATAGGAATTCTGAAATAATCTATATGCTTAGTTTTGTAATTTTGAAATCAGTAGTAATTTGGCATGATATATGGACACCCAGTCAATGTACAGCAGAGGCTCTTTTTCAATGTTAGTCCCAAACAATGAATGTGCCAAAACAACTTTTACAAAATAACAAAAAATTAATTTGCAAAAATAACTTTTACAAAATAACTTAAAAGTCACATAAAATAAGTCTAAAGAAATATGAACAAGAACACAAAGAAAACTATAAAACATCACTGACAGAAATGAAAGTAGATCTAAATACATAAAGTCTATACATTCGGTGCTAACGGCCCAGACGACTTGGTCTTGTCGGAATGTCAGTTCTCCTCAAATTAATGCACACATCCAATGGCATCCAAATAAAAATCTCAGTAGCTTTCTTGCTAGATAGGAATTTATGAGGCAATTCCACAGTATATATGGAAACGCAATTGACTAAACATGAAAAAGAATCTTAAAGAAAAATTTAGCGAGAGTAATGATATTACCAGATACCAACACATAGTCTGAAGCTATGTTAATTAAAATAGAATGGTAACTGATGTGAAGGCAGACAGTACAGATTCATTGAAGCCCAGAAAGTGAAGCACATTGATAGTTACCTACTCACAAGAGAGTTGCTACTTTTTTTGACATAGAGTGTTGGAGCAATGGGACCTGTCCATGCAAAGATGAGTCTGTACCTCTACTTCCTACCCCACATAACACATTCTAGATGAATGTTACCTATAGATGAGTTATCTATGAAAGGAACAGCAATGACATTTCCACAAGATAACGTAGAAGGACAGATGTATGACATTGAAGTAGGTAAGGATTTCTTCAACAAGACACAAGCATTAACCAGAAACCAAAAAATGGGTAAGTTAGAAACATTTTGCTGATTAAATGGTAAAGAAATGGCAAGACAAGCTATATAGCCAGGGAGAACTGTTTCCAATTCTCACAATGTATACATCTCATAAAAGACCTGTCCACAAAAGTCTGCTGAAATCCATAAGGAAATACAGACAATACAACAATGTAAAAGGGTAAAAGATTTGCACTGAATCATTGCAAAATAAATGTCCACAAGCACATGAAAGGTGTTCACTTCACTATTCATTAGGGAAATATGGCTGTAAACAAAGAAAAAAAAATACACATAACAAATTGACCCTAGCAATACGCTGAGAATACAGATCATATCTTTCTCAACACAGTGCTGGATGGAATACAAATTGGTACAGTCACTCGGGCGAGCTATTGAGGAATGTTTTCTAGAGATGAGGAGACACATACTTTTCTTCTTAGTAAAGCTGAAAAATACAAGGACACATGTGTGTACTGCACAATATGTACAAGAACTAATCCACTGGATAAATGGTGGTATATTCAAATAATGGAATATTGCACAACAATGAAAACCATATTACTGCTACATACCACAAAACAGAATATTTCATAGACATAAACTACTGCAGTGAATATTCATATGCTTATTTCTACAACACATAAAATTTGTAAACAGGAAAGCTATGTGAAACAAGTCAAATAATGGTTATCTTTTTTTTTTTATCTTTATTGGTACATTAAATATATACATCATGATTGCACTCCATAATGGGGATTTGTACCAGTATAAGACACAACTTAATTCTCATTTTTTCCCATAGTCCTACCTTCTTTAAGGGACTGTAACAACATGGCATAAGACAGCTTGCTAGATTCTGGTACTGTTCCATTTTTGTCTAGGCAGCAATGACTTGAATGATTTCAGTGCATAAAAATTCATCGTTGTAATTATACATAGTGCTACTTAATAAAACAAGGTTAGCCAATGAAAACAAGGAGAAACGTCAATTGAGGCTAGGGGTGTTGGTGAGCTGAGCAAGGATTTCTGCTTCCCAGCAGATTAAGTGAAACTAGCCTTTTCCAAAAGCTCAGTTGTGGGCTCTATGCACGGATCAAGTAGAGACTTCCAGTTATCCTGTGTGAGCAACTGTCCTGCAATAGGATCTGACTATTTGGCCTCTGGGAAGAAATTGTGTATTCAGGAATACACACTCTCTCACACAGAGGTGCGCTGCTGCACAGGCACTGACTCCTGAGTTCATTTCTTATTCTGTTGGATTTGGGGGAGTTTTTAGTTCAGGTTGGGTTTTCATGGGAATGAACAGGGAGAGAAGCAAGGAGAAGGGGGATTCATCAGATTGAGTTGAAAGGCAAAAGTAGAAGAGCACAAAAGCTTGAACTGGTCGTGCACTGCTGGGCTTTGCGGGTCACGCTGCCTACCATGCCTGCCACTCATCAGACCCAGGCTCTGGCACTCTGTGAAGAGAGACCTTGGAGTTCCCACAGAAGTTTCCCTGCTCACTCGTCCAGTTGAGAGTCCCTGCTCTTGTCTCTTCCTTTGTCTCCTGCACTCAGCCATCAACTCCTCCTCATGACTACCTGATCCTGTCCACTTGCTTCCCAGAGAAGTAACACTCTGCCAGCCCAGGAGGGACAGGAGTGGACGAGGACCCTGGAAGCATCCAGCAGGCCAAGTTAGAATCCCAGCCGCCAGTCCTGCAGAAATCTCATTGTTGAATGAGTCACATCTCTGATTCACAGGGACACAAAGGAGATGGGAAACAAGAGGACTTTCCTACACTGAACTGCTCAGGTATCACCATTGCCATGTGGCCGGTTAGGGAAGAATCCCGGTGAAGAGGTCCCCTCCTGTAGTCCATGGGGTGAGTCGCTGGCAGCATCTGCCCTTCCCTGCTCTAAAGGAGCCCTTCACATCCAGCTTCACACACCAGGGGACACCGCTGGCTGTTGTGGGCTCTGTAGATGGGGCGCCACCTCCGGCTGCTCACAGATGGCTCCAGAAGGAGGCAGCTGTCATGATCACCGCCTTTCCTCTCAGAGTGGGCAGCTCATCCCTTTATCTCCTGGCAGATGCTGAGGAATGCCAAAGGCCAGTCTTGGTTTGGTCCTGGCCTCTCATTCAAAGGTCTAGAAAATGTGGCTGTAAATTTAGGAGAGCCGAGAGCACAGCTGGGTCCCCCGGAGTAAACAGCACTGAGCCCCAGAAAGCCTCATTCATCTACAGGAGCTCTGTGCTTGAAAGGCTCTGAGTGCTTGTAGAGAAACTGTGCGAACTGACATCACAATAAACAGAGAAACATGTCTATAGGATCCCAGACAGGTGGCAAAGGTGACTGGTGACGTTAAGTCCCACAACTACAAAGAAATGAAATCACTTGTCCCACACAGGGCAGCTTCAGACAGACGGAGGAAAGAACCAAGCACTGAGCACAGCCAGGGAGCGGTGTGCCCCGCCAGCTCTTGCACAGCACGGTCCTAAGACCCCCATCGAAACAATTTCAATGTCGAGACAATATGATTTGTCACTGAACTTTCAGACGAGTCTGAGATGCAGATCTATGACTTAGCTGCCAACACAAATGCTGCCTCTCCTCACATGCACCCTCACATGCATCCACTTATGTATCCATCTGACAGACCATGAGTGTATTAGGGGTTCTGAACTCTCTCTCGGGTTGTAGAGGTGAAGAAGATTTGGTTTCTGGCCAGGATGATCCCAAAGTATAATAGGGGTTAAGAGACATAAAACCACCACTATCATTTTAAAACACTGACTTTTTCCATTACTAAAGATAACTGTAGAAAAGATAAATCATGGAAAAGATTTAAAATGTTTAAAAGTATCAGTAAAGAACACACACACACACACACACACACACACACACACACACACACAACCTACTCTCTGTGGACCCAGAGAACCACTGCTGTGGAAAGGGCCAAAGTGGACAGCACAGGAGAGAGAATGAGCAACTTGCCCTGAGATCAGAGAGGCATGCAGGTGGAGAAGGAAGCTGGTGTTTCCTAGGTGATGGCACAGGAAGCGGCAAGGATGCTTGGTGTGTGGGTGAGACTCGGGCTGTGTGAGGGTGTCCAGGGGAGGGTGTACAGGGAATGAAAGGCAGATCATGCAGGTTGTAAATGAGCCTCGGGCCCTGCAAAGAGTTCCGAGTCATCCTGTAGTGGTCGTCACCACGTGCCTTGTTGCGGGATCAGTTGTGAGATGTGCTGCGAGTCATTTGTCACTGATTACTTTCCCGTTACTAATGGAGTTGCCTTTTTAGAGTTAATGTACATTGGGGTAGATGCTAGGTGAAACTAGGTTCCCGACAGTCATATGCTTTCTGCAGGGGTTCACAGAAGGACGGGAAGGTACAGGACAAAAAAAGATGGGTCTAATCCAGCAGAGAACCCTGTCACTCCTGCCCATTGATCATGACCTGACCAGGGAAGTCTCACCATACACGACGGCGAATATGGAAAGAGCAGGTACATGGGATCTGCATGGGGCATCTCTGAGAATCGAGAACTCACTGAGGAAATCAGGTTTCAGCTGGTTCCTGCAGGGGCTGGGATGTGCTTAGCTTACAAGTACTGAGTGAAGAAACGCTGGGATCTGCCTGTGTCAGGGTGAGACGGACGCTGGCCAGCTGAAGCCTGTGGGCTGTGACCAGCGGCACGTGGTGTGTGCAGCCCAGGGCTGATACAGTCAGACTGGTCCTATGAGGACAACAGCTGTCTCTCATGAGGTTTAGGATATTTTTCCCTGAACTGGGGAACAGGCCTAGATCACTCCTAGGAACCTTTCTATTCTCCCACTTGGGGATCCTTGTTCACGGTCACCAACATTCTGGACCTCAGGTAAACCTGGCAGGTGGGCAGGGTCACCACGGGCTTTCCTATCCTCCCCCACTCAGAGTCCTTCTTCCTCCAACAGCTACTTTAACTGTCCTTGAACTCCAGACCCTAGAACTCCAATGGGTTTCATGCCAATTCTTCTTTTCATCAAAACTTCTTTCATAAAGTGAAACCAAAGAATATTATAAGCCCTGATAAGGCTTATTCAGTTCCCTGTTAGCCATAATGAACTTTTAAGCCAAATGAGTAAGTTACAATAAATATATACACACATAAATGTCAATAATGGAATGGAGATCGATTTGAGGGCTGAGGCCATCATCAGGTCCCACACTTCCTCGACCCTGTCCTCTGCCTCCAGCACACACCAGGGGAATGAGGAGGCACATTTTCTAGCAGTTGGGCAAAGGATGCAGATGGGTCTTCCTGGGGACACCTACAAACTGTGTGGTGTCCCCAGGAAGACGTGATCCCTGAGGGTGCATTGGGCTGAACACTGCAGGCTGGGCCAGGTTTGGGCCCATGAAGAGGAGCTGGGAGATGACTCCCGACAGCAAGGTTTGAGTGGGTCACAGAGACTGCAATGAGCTGGAGGCTTGGAAAAATATCAGCATCATCAAGAGGCTTAAAATCCTTTATCCTGCTGTCCATGCACAAGAGAAAGCAGCTGTCACCAGCTAAGTGGTCTGGGGAACATTTGCTTAACCTTTGTGAAATTCCATATCATAAAATAAATTGCAGTACTTAGCTCTGTAGTCATGATGAGGATGTGGTGAGACTAAAGCCGTAAAGTTGCCTCACACGGTATTTAGCATGTGTGTAATTTCTTTCTTTCCCAGCTATGCAAGTCACTAAGTCCCCACCTTAGGGTTGAACCATTTTATCAGCAGTTTTACTATATATGGCTTGCTCCCTGATTAGTTTTGGACTAAAGGGTTGACCAACTCTTGGGACCTGGCAGTTCTGGGGGTGACAGATCTAATCTGCCACCTGTCTCAGAGGTGCAATGCTGGTGGGAACAGACGGTGGACAGGGGAGAGGGTGAGTGGGGTCCAGTGCGGTCAGAGGCAATGAGGAATGTGGGGGCTTGAGGTGTGGCTGGATGGCTTGGGGCAGACTGTTAACTCAGCTGGCACAAGGCTGGCAGTGAAGAAATATGAACTGGATTCAAATATGATTTAGAGTTGGAAAGCTGGAGTTTTAGCTGGAGGTGTCAGCGGGAGTATACAGGGAAGGCAAGGCAAGATCTTTTGTCAGCACATGGCACGTAGGTTTCAAACAAAAAGAGAAAAAGGCTATTTTCCTAAGTCTGAGTTCAATGTTGATAAACTGTGGAAAACGCTGCCTTTCCTGATGTATGCTTTTCCATCCACAAAAAAAATGAAGAAATGTCTCACTTTCAGCTTTTCAGAATTCCCAAGTTCACTGCTTTTGGCACCCAAAAGAAAGAAATATGAATATTAATATAATCACAAATAGGAACATGAATACAAACTACACATGGGAAGATGGTCCTTGTCTCCCTTCTGTAATTTCTGGGAGAGGACAACTCTTATTCCATGTTTTATTCAAAGAAAGTTAACAAACCATCTTTTCAGTGCACATGACTAGCATGGTCCTTATTTTGTAGAAAGTGCTTGGGGGCCTCAAAACAGCCATCACTGTCCGTCATGAGCACAGGCGGGGTAGGTGCTCCCATCACCGCATCTGTGAGACAGAGCCTTTCCCTGGTGGCACTGCCTCCTTCCCATGGCCCCTTACCCTGCTCACTTAGGAGAGCTTTGAAATAAAGGGCTTATTCTGGGCTCTTGGGTTTTCTACAGGAAGGGCCATCTGCTATACAATCAATTTACACCATAAAACTGTTTGAGATGGACAGTCAACATGTATGTAGTAATGACGAGTCCTGGACAGATTCCCTCCTCTGCTCTCTGTGCAGTACTGGGGATCCAGCTGAGTGCTCCCCACATGCTTACCATGTGCTCCACCTCAGGGCCGCGACCTGCTCAGCCCTGGACACTTTCACAGAAATGGTTGTTCAGGGTTGGGGAGGGCAGCTGAGAAGAGGTTTCAAGGAGGCCATACATAAGCGTTTGAGGTGGGTGTTGGAGAGCAGGCTGGATTGGGAAGGTAAGGAAGGTGGGAGTCCCAGGCTGCCAGCATGGCATGGGCAAACACAGAGGGCAGGGAAACACTTAGCTTAAGAACCTGGTTCCTATCAAGGTGGGGTCCCAGAGATTGATTTTAAAGTGCTAAAAGAAAGCTAGTTTTTGACTCTGCAAAGTATAAGACCCTAGAACAAAAAGAAAACTAGTTTTTGTCCCTGCAGAGTATAGGACCTCAAACCAAGGTGACTCTCTAGATGAATGCCATTGAATGAGGTCCTGCCCATAATAACATGTTTTCTTATCAGTGTTAATATGCCATGCCATAATAACAAAAGAGAGGTCAGCTATTATGAGACTTGGCCTCATCATACCATGAAGGCTGTATGTCAGAGAGGATTGTTGGGCCCATAGCTACCCAGAGGCCCTTGCAGCTCTGCCATGATGTCACCTAGACAGAGACCCTCTATGGCAGACATCCCTGCCCAGTCCTGGAGTAAGGTCCACTCTGAGCTGTCCAGGCTCTCAGCAGACCCACAACTCTGAGACCAGGACCTCACAGGTGCACCCAGGGACATTGGAACTTGTAGGCCTGAAACTCTCTCTTTACTTGATTATATGGGAATTAATTAAATATCCTATTTAACCAAAGCTTGAGGGTGCTTTTTGCTCTAGAAAGCTTCTTTTCTCTTCATTAAATTGAGGCCCATAAATGAGAAATACAGTGCACAAAATCTCTAGATGTCACACCATAAATCTCATGCATGTGGCTCTGCAAATTTCCTTTAGGATAAATTGTAGCAATAATGTCTTTGCATTTTCACCATGTCCTCGCAGGGCCTGGTTGTTGAGCCTTTTCCAGTCATGGTATTTTGATTGAAGATCACAGGGCTGTACAAAGGAGTAGGAGGCAGCTTGGCAGCGGGCCCAAGGGTGGCCGACACTTTATCTTCCTACCTCCACCGGAAGTACGGATGCACTCTGCTGTGGGAAGGGCCTTGGGAGAAGTTAGGAAAACCTGGAGGACAGCATTCACCTTCCGGGGGGAAGAGACAGGTTTAGACTGGGAATAGGATGTGGGCTTCTTGGCATCTGTGAGAGGAACTCTGATCTAAAATGCAGTAGACATAAATGAAAAAAAAAATTTTAAGCAGTCCTGCTTGTTTCCTTCAGTCTAACTACCTCTTAGTTTTTGTTCATTCAGTTAAATACCAAACAGCCTTTAAAAGAGAAAGAATGAGCTTTTTTACTTAGGCACAGACAAATTCCTGAACTGTAATGTGGAATGATAAGCACAAGTTCCAAAAGACAGGAATAGTGTGATAAAAAGAAGAAGATGCAATGATGATGGATGCGTATGTATAAAGGAAGAGCGTAAAATCAGAGAGAACAACACTCAGAGACTAGGGGGAGCCATGGATGAGGATGAAGGGTAAGGATTTATCTGTTAAAAAGGGGAAAACAAAGCAATCAGGGTAAAATGCCTACATCTAAGTAGTGAAGGTCTAGGTGCCTGTTATATGTGGGTATTACTTTCTGTATGCCTACAATATTTCACAATTAGTTTTTACAATTAACGTAAAATACTTTAAAAGAATAAAAACTTTACATACATATGTGACTTCAGATATATACCTATATCTACTATATGTATATGGCTAGGCGGTTTTCTCTTTTTATTTATTGTCTCTACTTTTTACTGTCCTTCTCTGCCTCGGGGACATGTTAATATTTCACGCTGTTGCCAGTCAGCTGACAGCTTACTTTGCACAGCAGCCAGAGAAGAGACCAGCACCATGAAGGAAGGGAAGCAGAGCTAGATGAGGACCCCAGCAGGCACTTCTTAGCAATGCACAGGCAGACGCCAGAGTGAGGACTGGGAAAGGCATGGAGTTAAGCTGTCTACCATCTGGATATTGGATAAAGTATCTGGAGCCATTATGTCTCCCAGGTCCTAGAGACCTAGTAGACCACGACTCAGTGGGGCTGGGTGAGGCCTCAGATTCTGCATTTCTAATGAGCTTTCAGCAGGGCCATTGTGCCATCCAGGAACTGTGCTTTGAGTAGCCAGGTTCTGAAGAAGAGAAAGATTGAGGGCTGTTCTTTGAGTTGTCTCATATACCTGAGGTGTGTTTTCTTGAACAGAGGCCCTTGCTCCTGTGGCTGAGGACCAGCTCCACAGCTAGCGAAGAGGAGCCTGTGTGCTTATGCTGGAACAGTGGGTGAAGAAGCAGACACCCGCGGGATTTCAGCCACACAGCGTTGAGTCGGATCTGGACTTGCACTTGGATTCCTGCTCTGCAGTACAGTGCTTTAATTATTTTACTGTTCAGTCATTTTCATCTTAGTAGGAAAACAAACTCAGTAGTAAGAAGTCACTGAATTGGCAATATGTGTAGCTTGAAGCAACTCCCCTGTCAACAAATCCAGAATTAAAATAGAAGAGCAATAGGAAAGAAAATTATTTTTCAGTTTTTATCATAGGAGTCCTTAAACCATGAGCTACTGTAATAGGCTTCACATATAATTTGTTTTTACCAAAAATCAATTTATACATACTATATCTTATCGGTGCACACTATGTAAATAAAGGCTCACCTTACTGATTAATCTGTTCCTGCCAAACTTACTGTCCTTTTCTTTCTTGAGAGTTGTAGACTGTCTGACTTTGACAAAACCTTTTCTCTAGACTTCAATTTTTGTCACTTAGAAATGCTGTTGGACCCACCATCTCTAAGGTCTTTTCAGTTTTAATAGTTTTTCAGTCTAAAGTTTTTTCTTTGTATAACTTAAATATGATTTTCTGGAACTCCTCTCTCCAGCTGTCATTTTTCTCTTTACATGGTTCACAGCTTTCCTGCCCAGAAAAGTGATAAGTGAACCGAAGGCTACTGATATAGTGGTTACTTTATATTCAGGAAAGAGGGTCAAGGTACTATTTAAAACCCAGCAACAGAATGACTTTCTCTTTGATTTTTCAAAGGTTCTTAAGCCTCAGTTCTCCCCACAAAGAAAGAAATTAATTAATTGTTCCTTGTCTTTCCTGTCTTAAAAGAAAGACTATGGTTAGCCTGTCAGAAAACCTAATCAAGGCAATTCTGGCTTTCACTTCCTGCCTTATGACCAGAGATCTTAAATGAACAGTCCTTTAGTCTAATGCTTTGAATAAATTCTGTCCAGTCATTGCTTCTTTCTTGGGAGACAGCCTTGGTTTGAGGCCAGAGGAACCATAAAGGCTCCCTCTAGATTTGGAAAGATATTTCTAGGACTGGGGGCCAGTGAGTCAGAATGGGCTATACCACTGCACAGCATGCTATGATCTGAGGAATGTGATTCTGCACTCAGGATTATGGTTTCATAAGGTAGGGGGAGTAGCCAGTGAGATTTTCTGGCCTCTTTAATTATTAAGGTGTTAAGTTCTAGGACTGTGTCCATGAAAGTGAACTTGGAGCACAGGGATAAATCTCATTTCTTTAAGGTGAAAGAAAACTAAGGCTGCAATATGTCTAGCCCATTAAAGCACAGTAAACTGGTAAGGAAGTAGAGGTCAAGGCTAGAAGGGAAGGATGGCAGATAACCCTGGCAAGGTTATCTGTTATCTAACACTTGAAGTGGGTATCAGTCTTATGGTGTACTCTGAAGCCAGCCATGCCACGCCGTTTATGGGTAATTTGCCCAGAAATGAGTATTGTTGGTACAAAGGAATGAGCTGCAAGTGTCTTGTGCTTCCACTGATGAGAGAGCAGGAGAGGTTCCAGAAGGGAAGGTAAAGCAAAGCCAAAACAACCAATAGAAACAAAACAAATCAAAAACAAAAAACTGAAATCTTCAAATGGGCTGAAAACCAATTCTGAGAGTTGGGCTTAGAGAACAAAATTGTTTGGTCTTAGACGCTGACTTCATGGATTATTCACATCTGTTGCAGGAAGCTCCACAAGAGAGTTTCACGTTGTGCAGGAAGGGTTCTGAAAGGAAGAAGGGGATGGTAGGGTGTCAACGGTGGCCTCCCTTGATTGACAGGGGCTCGCCTGTCTTTCATTGGGCTAGGCCTACCTAGTGGGTGGGACAAGAAGAACAAATGAACAAAATAGAAAACCCAAAGGAAACTTGGGAAAACACTATGGTAAAATCTTGCACTTGGAAAGAGAATACAAGTAGTAGAACAAGAGTAGGCTCTCGTTTCTAACAAGTTAAATGGCTGGGTAAGCATATGTCTCTCCTTGGTTTTAGTTTCCTTCCCTACAAAATGAGATAACACCCAGTTCTGTGTATTTTTTTTTTCTCTACTGAGTTTATTGGTACATTTTAGGTATATATGATGACCATATTCATCACTGCTAAGTCAGTGGTTTTAAATCAACTCTGTCCATTAGCATCATGTTACAAGTTTCAAAAATTAAAAACTACCAACATTTAAAAACCCTATTAAATCAGTTGAACAAGAACCTCTGGGATGAGTTTAGATTTTTTTTTTTTTTTTAAAGAAAGCTCCCTAGCTAATGCTACAAAGAGTGTAGTCCAGTTTGAGAACTACATTTGCTACCCAAGGGGCAGATCTGTGCTTCTCTACAGGGCAGCATCACCTGAGAGCTTTCTAGAAACACGGAATCTAACATCAGGTCTTAGCCCAGGGATCTGCTGGGAATTTGTATTATAGAAAGATTTTCAAGTGATTCAGACAAGTGACCCCTAAATAATGTTTTAATTTAATATTTACATATCTGTACATGTTGGGACTACTTAATGGTTACATTCCTCTTGAGTAGTTGGTATATGGACAAAAATTTTTTATTTTAATTGTGAATTATTTTGATTTATAGAAAGTAGATAGAAAAATAATTTAATCAATGCTCATGCATCAAATCACATTTTTATGATTTTTCTTTAGGTTTTATTTATGTAATAGCATATATTTTCAGTTGAAGCCCAACTATGTACCTTCCTGGGTCTCATGGTTTTGCTCCCTTTATGGATATGATCATTATTCCAACCTTGGTATTTTTCCATCTCATGCATGGCTTTCTATGATTGTTACATAATAAGGTTTCAGCCAGATAGAATGGTTTCATCTAATTAATAGGTTTTCTGTTGATCTGTTCTTGCATTCATGGGCTAAATATTGATAGGTCATTTTATACTTATATACAAACATAAATACACATATGTATGCATGTTAGCAAACAAAATAAAATACTAAACCAAAATCATACGTTAATACATTGCTAAGTTTGATTGCTAGAATTTGACTTGGGACTTATGGTATTAATTGAATTGGTCTTAAGTGTTCCTTTACTGAGAGTTTTTGGTAACAAGGCCATGCTGGCTATTAAAATGAGTTGGCATTTTGCCTTTCTTTTCTTTCCCTATTGTGTGAAATCATTTGTAAAGGATAGGACTTCTGTTTTTCCACTAAGGATTAAAGAAAGGTTATTTTAAAAAGCATCTAGATTGTGTGTCTTTCATGAGGTGCTACAGGGGATGCACTAGTGATGCCTGTCCTTTAACAGTTACCTGCTTATTCAGTTTCTATTTATTCTTGAGTCAAGGTTGGTGATTTGTCTGTTCCTGGGAAATCATGTGTTTCATCTAATTTTTAAAACTATATAAAAGTATTTAATTCATTCATCAAAATACTTTTCTGCTATCTATAGTTTTTGGCTGATTTCCCTTTGTTTCTTTTGTCTCAGTTTTTTCAAAGAACTAGTTTTGAGAGTAGTCCTCATTGTTTCTTACATTATCTCTGAGTGTATTTAGGTTTTTAAGTTGTAGTTCATGGTACTGAACCTCACAATTTAAACTATGTATAAAAGGCAATCAATTTTATCTTTGCATTTTACAAATTTTGATTAGTATTTTTATTGTCTCTCATCTCTAAATATCAAGCGATTTCCATTGAAATTGTTTTTTTTTAATGGATTAGTTATTTAGAAGGGAATCTTAATGCTTCCAAACATATGTTGTTATTGTTGTTAGCTGACTTTTATTACTATTACACTTTCAGTTTAATTGGACTGTGGTCAGAGAACAAGATTATTTGGGTGCCAGTCCTACAAAGTATGATTTCCTTGGCTAAGAATGTGTTCAATTTTTATAATTGTTGAGTGTGTCTATGAATCTGTAGGGCTCACAACAGTATGCTGCATGTTAATTTTGTTGTTTAAATCTTCTATAATCTTAGTAATTATTTCTCTGTTTGATATCTAAATTTCTGATAAAGTGGCCTTATCAGTCACTGTGTTTTCTCAGCTTTTACCTTATATTTAACAAGTCCATAAAAAATGCTCTTACTAGATCTTCTTGCTAGATTCTCCTCTTATTATTTTGCTGTGTCTCTTATTCTTGTGACTTTTGGGAGCCAAATTCTGTTTACCTGATAGTAATTTCTTTCGGTACACTTTGAATACACTACACTATTGTCTTCTAGAACTTCTGTCACAATGACAGTTTGGAGGCTCTGCAGATAAACAGATAATCCTTATTCAACATATTCTGCTAGCTTTTAAGATTTTTCTCTTTACCTTCTTTGATTATCTGAAATTTCACTATAATTTTTCTGGGAATAGATATGTCTTAATTTAGTTATATATTTGGCTTGAACTTTTTATCTAAATAATTCTGCCTTTCTTCAGCTCTAGAAAATTCTCATAAATATTTTCCTGAAATTGATTTCTCTCTATCTTCTCCTCTCTCTTCTGTTATCCTATTAGACCATGCAAGAAGCCTATCTTTCGCATCTCTAAACCACTTCTCAAAACTTTAAATATCTGTGATTCATAGCAGGAGATGAATGTGACAATCCTTGAATGTGACCACCTAACCCACTAATTTTCCACTTTAATCACGACTATTCCAGAACTCATCTCCCTATTCAGCTGTTAATTTTTATTTTAACATCTTTCCTATGGATAAATCCTGTTGTATTTGATTAAATAAAAAGTGACCTAAGTTTTCTAGGTACAATTTTAAAGACCAAAGCCACAATGATTATTTTTTTTTTTTTTTTGAGACAAGGTCTTGCTTGGCCCTGAGCTCAGCCTTGAACTCATAGCAATCCTCCTGCCTCTGCCTCCCAAGTGCTGGGACTACAGGTGTGAGCCCCCACACCACGCACTGTGGTCTGTGGTTCTGACTGCTGGTGGGTGTGAGTCTCCACACCTGGCATTGCTATATATGGTTACCAGAATCAAATTCAGGGCCCTTGCACTTGCAAGGCAGGCGCTGGAACCACTGAGCTAAATCCCCTGCTCAAAGCCACACTGTTTTAAGGCTGTCTCTCATAGCTAACGCAATATCCCTTGCTGCCTTCTCCAGTCTTCTCTGGAGACCACAGTGACGGCTGAGAAGCCTGGCAGCACAGGAAGTTTTGAATACTTTCCATTTGTTCTTCACCTGCTCACTGCCTGTCAGACCTGCACCCTGCACTGTTAACATTTAAGATTGAAAATAGAGAAAAAAAATATAACTTGAACAAAGAAAAACCTTTTGCCTAAAGGTTTTGGGGGACACCTTTATTTCCTCATCCATGTCCTAAAAGGGTAGGATGTGTCAAGGCAGTGTCCATGTAGAGTGGCACAAGGTGGCTGGCATCCGTATGGGCTTGCAGCATAGCTTCTGCAGCCAGCGGACATCCTCGGGGGTAATTACAGAATGTACCCTGCTTCTATTGATTGGCTTTGGGCAAATAATAAAGAGTAGAGGCTTAACTTGATCGTCCTCACATCAGGCAACATGCCTTTTTGTGATAGCAATTTTTTTTAGAAATGTGTGATATTTGTAATTGGTTCTTTTTCACATCCTTCTGTTTTCATTTTATTTCAGTCTGCTTTTATTTAGTAACTTCTGGAACTTTTTTTTTTTTTTTTGAGACAGGGTCTCTGTAGTTTAGACTGGTCCTGAACTCACTATGTAGCTCAGGCAATCTCGAACTCACAGTTATCCTCCTGCCTCTGCCTCCTGAGTGCTGGGATTACAGGCATGTGCCACCATGCCTGGCACTGTGGTATGTG
Source organism: Petromus typicus (assembly GCA_004026965.1). Lineage (NCBI taxonomy): Eukaryota > Metazoa > Chordata > Mammalia > Rodentia > Petromuridae > Petromus > Petromus typicus. The sequence goes on from PVIR01002451.1 coordinate 35,495, forward strand.
GTACTGATTGCTGGTGGGCCTGAGTCTCCATGCTCAGCATTGTTGTTTGTGGTTACTGGGGAATGGACCCAAGCCCTTGTGCTTGCAAGACAGGTGCCAGAACCACTGGGCTAAAGATCCAGCCCACTTCTGGAACATTTTAAGCAAAAAAATCTCTTTCAAGTATCTACTCTAGTATATCGTGGATATACATTTTTATAGTCGGCGGTAGGCTTTGAGCCCACAGCCTTGGTATATGGTGCTTATCCCCAGCTTCAATGTATTTCTTAAGGCCTATTCAGATTAACACAAAAACTTCTTTTAATCTGAAGAAGATTCATATCCTAGTCATTGATTTTGGCTTTTCTTCTTGGCCTGTTTTTATAGTTCAGAATCCTGTACTCAAAGGCTAGATTCCTTCTAAGTGAGGGGGCATCTGTTCACAGTGCTCTTTCCCAGCATGCCTCTCCAGCTGTCTGTCATTCCTTGAGACCACAACCAACTATAACTCCTGAGCAGTTTAATTCAGCTGTGAGTTACACTCTAGCTTGCTGTAAAATCATAGTGTTAGTGGAATTTTTTAGGTCCTTCTGTGCTGGAAGGAACTTAGTCTACATGAACTCTGGCTACAAGAAGCAAATCTGAGTGGGTCTTACGTCTTGGCTGGCTAGCATTCGAGCTCGTTACCATAGGAGGACCAAACCCTGTCCACATGCACTGCCTCCTCCTCGGAAGACTCCAGAAGGACCACAGTGTGAACTTCTCACTGCTCTCCACTTCTGTCTGGGTTTGCTACACTTGTAGTAAGCTCAGCCATGCGATTTACATAGCCTGGCCCTCACAGCATATTTACAGCTGGGTCATATAAAATACAACATTTTGTTAGCGTAGATCCATAGTCTTCCATGGACTGCAGGTTAACAGTAGAAGATCTTTTTTCCTGGGAGGAGAGGGCTAGGATGCACTGTGCCATCTCTGACTGTGGGAGGGTACTAGTGACACACGGGCAGAGACTGTGGCTCTCCACCATTCCACACGTTGCCACGACCCAGAAGACTGCTGGCGTGAAACAAATGTTTCTTTTTTTTTCATAAAGGCTACACAGAAAATGAAATGAATTTCTCTGGGTATTTCTTGAAACTTTCTGATAACGTTCTCAGACTTAAATTTAAACATCTACCCCAGGACCACAAGTTCAGTATTGCAATAAAGTCAGCACATTTTTAAGCTCAACGATGTCTTGAAGTCAGCCATTAATGGCATGAGTCAGAGCTGCTCTGGAGAGATACGGGCATGCGCTGTGTTATCACAAAGGCAGGACATGGCAAAACACTCACTGACAAGCACACTAACAGTAAATGAAAAACAATAAGCAAATACCTTGAAATTGCTTCCACGGTGTGTTTTGTACATCTTTCTCTTTTAATAGTATTTACAGGGAATAATTTACTGATATTATTGTACCTCCAAATTATATACCAAAGAAAATTAAAAGCACTACAGAGGGGGAAATAATGAATAGTAGCATTTAATTAAAACCAAAGTGGGTACAATCAATGACTGTCTAATACAATAATGAGCTTAATTTAATTTTCATTTAATAGAAAACAATGAAGCTTAAATCAACTGCCTATGGAATTAAATGATGGAAATTTTAAAAAAATATGTATTTTTTTCTAAAGTGGAGTCCTAAGAGAGTAATACTGACAAAACCAATGTCATCCAACTGACCTGTAGTGTATTCATTTTCCAGCAGAGTTCGAAGGAAAAGTTCCCTCCAGTAAGCAGGACTGTGAATTCTGGATTTCTAGTAAGAATTCATTAAAACGCAATACTCTAACTTTCTGAACTCTAGAGTCATAAAAAATAGACGAGAGTTGAATTTCTAAGCATTTCCTGTTTGGGATCATGGCTCCAAAGAGACTGAAATAAACAGATTACCAGGACTAGGACCTTGGGTAGACGCTCACTCCCAGGTAAGGACGGTGCAGAAGGCGGCACCAGGGCACCGACAGGAGAGCCGTGGGGGAGGAGCCTGCAGACCCGGGTCAGTGTCGTGGCCAAGGACAGAAGATTCAGGTTACTAATGAAGTGAGACTGTTCTCCAAGTCCCAGCCACAATGTGTGAACCTCTGATGTAATAAAGGACGCTACTTGAACTGGTTAAGCCACAAACATGTGAAAGGAGAGGCAATTTGGTGCGGTGGGAAGTCCTCGTCCACAGCTTAACAACTATGGTTAATGGCTCTGGGACCTCGCTCAGTCATTCAACTGAGGATCAGGTTCTTAATCTGAAAAACAGCGTTAGTGCCAAACTCATATGACTTTTAGGTGGTTCAGCAGTTGAGGTATTTACACAATGTCTGTTGTGTACTACCTGCTCGGTAAACATTATTTCATTTAATTTCTTATCCACCTACTCACTTACAAGTCATTTTATCAAGACAGAATCATGGCTATCAGAGCTTCTGCACCCTCCCCGAAGGCTACACAAGCCAACCTACATGTGCGTTTGAAGCGTACCTTACTCGAAGGCAGAGGGCTTGGTTACTCTCACTTCTGCTCAGCTCATTTTCTTGGGGTGACTTTCTCTGCTGGGCTCTTTCACAGCAATTATATGTAGATGTGCCCACACACTAGTATCCTGCCACTCTCTGAACTTCACTGCAGCAGGGGGTCCCCTCAGAAGCAGTACTGGGTAATGACAGTACAGTACTCTGGACAAAGCAGGTGCAAGTAATATGTTCCTATGTAAATGACTAAATTATTTGGCTCCTCGGTTTTATAGGCTGCTTTTCAGACATCTGAAAAGTTCTTGTCATTTACTTTTTAATAGTTTGTCACCACGCTCTACTAGTGCCGACTGCCTGGTGTAGAAGCAATGTTTCATCGCGCTATTGTATTTAGCAGAATGGTCGGGTCACTTCCTAGCCCTGGAACTGAGACTCCAGTGCTGATAACTCACCAGTTCTCTAAAAGTCTAATTAATCACAGAAGCGCTGGAGCGGAACAGCGCTAGTTCAGCGCGTGTCAAGCAGTTCCCCTGGCTTGACTGATAGCATCAAAGAGGCGGGGTTGGCTTGGGGCCGGGTGCCATTGGTAAGGGTCCAGGTAGCTTTCATGATCATATTTCACACATTTCACTGAGGTTAGTTGAAAAGGCAAAAAATGGAAAAATGCTCTCTGAGATTCTTTTTCTTAATAATTTACACATAATCTCTAGCTTTCCTTTAGTAATAATGATCTATGAGGAGAACTTTGAGTGGCTCAGTCCCGACACAGTGTCCCTGTGTTCAAAGGGGAGAGAAGGGTGGCAGAAGTGAGAATCACAGATAGCTTCACGGAGAGTGAAGGGAGTTTTTACCTCAGATCAGTCTTCCTCCATCTGGGAAGGCAGTTGTCTTTGTTTAGGCTGCTTCCTCTGGTTTCATAGACTGAAGTGGTTTATTACCCAACTTAGTGCCACAAAACACTGGGCTTGTTGGTGGGGACTTAACCCTTGAGAAGACAGAAAAAAGGCTAAAAAACTGCTATAGGAAAATCCCAAGCTGATCAATGTCAGAGTTTTTAAAAAGTTCTCTTAGAGAAGAATTAGAGATGGATTTTTAAACTAGAACAGAGCTATGCAAATGAATGCACAATGGAAATGAATGGACTACAATGAATTTATTTATAAGTTTATATCTCATGTCAGCCTGAGCTTTTCAAAAGATAAGATTTGTATCTTAGTTTTCCCTTTATACTTAATATGTCCTTAATAAATTATGGAGCTCAATATTCCATAAGCTATAAGTTCTTTCAGCGATGTTATATTAATCTGATATTTACTGCTACTCAGAATAGCAAAGCCTGACAAATGTGTTATGTAGGGTGTGATGGGATGTGTCAGGGGTGAACTCCAGCAGCATGGGTTAACTGAGCTATTAGTTCCTAATTCTAGGGTGGAGAGATACCTCCAGTCCTGAGCATAGAAAATGACTTGGATCTAAAATGGAAAACGTAGAAGAAATGGATAGATTCTTAGACACATATGAACTTCCAAAGCTGAATGAGGAAGGTATAGAAAAGTTAAACACCTCAATATCAATCTGTGAAATTGAAAATGTAATAAAAAATCTACTAACAAAGAAAAGCCTTGGCCCTGATGGCTTTACTGCAGAATTCTACAGCAGTAGAATTTAAATTCTTTAAAGAAGAGTTAGTGCTGCTACTTCTCAAAGTCTTTAATAAAATTGAAAGGGAAGCAGTCCTCCCCAAATTCATTTCGGGAAGCAACCATTACCTCAATTCCAAAAGCAGAGAACCAAAAAAGAGAACTATAGGCTAATCTCCCTAATGAACACTGATGCAAAAATCCTCAGTAAGATACTGGCAAACAGAATACACAGACTCATCAAGATGATACACCCTGACTTAGTTGGATTCTTCTCAGGGATGCAAGGATGGTTCAACATATGTAAATCAACAAATGTTATAAACTATCTAAAAGATTTAAGGAAAAAAAACCCTCATATGGTCATCTCAATAGATGCAGAAAAATTGTTTGACAAAATACAACACCCATTCATGATCAAATCCCTAAAGAAATCGGACTAGATGGACTTTATCTCAAACTAATAAAAGTTATTTATAAGAAACCAACAGCTAAGATCATACTAAGTGGTCAAAATCCGAAATCTTTCTCACTAAGTTCAGGAACAAGACAAGGATGTCCACTCTCACTACTCCTGTTCAATATAGTACTGGAAACGTTAGTCACAGCAACTAGGCAAGAGAAAGAAATAAAAGGAATAATGATAGGAAAGGAAGAAGTTAAACTGTCTATTTGCTAATGACATGATATTCTATATAGATCCTAAAAAGATCCTAAAAATTCAACCAAAAGACTGCTGGACGTAATTGCCAAATTTAGTAGCATAGCTGATTACAAGGTCAATGCCCCAAAATCAATAGCCTTTGTATATATAAGACTCATTGAGAGAGTAACTGGGGAGTCAAGCCCTTTCTCTATAGCATCCAAAAAAAGAGAAATACCTAGGAATCAGTCTAATAAAGGAGGTGAAAGATCTCTACTCTGGAAACTACAGCATTCTTAAAAAGGAGACAGAAGAAGATATCAGAAAGTGGAAAAACATACCTTGTTAGTAGGTAGAAAGAACGAATATTGTCAAGATGGCTATAGTCTCATAAATCTTATATAGATTCAACTCAATCCTGATTGAAACCCCATCAGCATATTTCACAGATATAGAGGAAAAAAAATCCAAAAATTCATCTGGAACCACAAAAGAACTAGAATAGCAAAAGCAATTCTAAGCAACAAGGACATGGTGGGGGGGTATTACGATCCCCAACTTGAAACTAGACTACAAAGCCACTGTGATAAAAACTGCACGGTACTGGCAAAGTAACAAACCTGAAGATGAGTGGAATAGATTAGAAGATCCAGAAACAATTCCAGATACACTAAGCCAACTCATCTTTGATAAAGGAGCCAAATACCCTCAATGGAGGAAAGATAGCCTCTTTAACAAATGGTGCTGGAAAAACTGGGATTTAACCTGCCAAAGACTAAAGCTAGACCGTCTCTTTCACCGTGCACTAAACTAAAATCAAAGTGGATTAGAGACCTAAACATTAATGCAGAAACACTAAACCTGCACAAAACAGGTTAGGTAAAAATTCTTGAAGACACTGGCTTAGGGAAAAGAGTTCATGAACAAAAATTCAACAGCACAAGAACTGGCAGAAGAAATCAACAAATAGGACCTTATCTTATTAAAAAGCTTCTGCACTGCAAAGGAAACTAACAATATGGGAAAGAATCTTTACCAGCTGTTTCTCAGACAAAGGGCTACTATCTAGAATATATAAGGAGCTTTAAAAAATCAGCCCATCCAATTTAAAGACCCAATTCAAAAATGGGCATCTGAAATGAACAGACATTTTTCAGAGGAAGATGTAAAAGCAGCTAAGAAGCATAGGAAGAAATGATCAACATCACTGGTCATTTGAGAGATGTAGATGAAAAAAATACTGAGATTTCATCTCACTCCATAAAGAATGGCTGCTATCTTGAAATTAGCCAGCAACAAATGCTAGTGGGGCTGCAGAGAAAAAGAAACTCTTCTCTGCTGTTGGTGGGAATGTAGACTTGTAAAACTACTGTGGAGATCAGTCTGGACATCCTCAAAAAACAGGGATGTAAGGTCCCATTTGACTGTGCTATTCCTCTGCTAGGTATATACATGAAAGAATTAAAAGATTCATATCACAGTGACATATGTGCAGCCATGTTTATAGCAGCCTACTAAGATCAGTTTGTGATAGCTAAGTCTTGGAAAAAATCAAAATGTTCATCAGATGGAGACTGGATAAGGAAGATGTGATTTTTCTATAAAATGGAGTATTACTCTGCCATAAATATGATAAGTTTCAGTCATTTATACTCAAATCAATGTACCTTAAGGAGATATTCATAAGTGAAATAAATAGGTCACAGATGTGTAAATATCATATCTTTGGTATGAGAAAATGAGGATGTAAATGAGTTCTGGAATTTATAATAGATATTGTAAAATAAAAAATGTTCAAAAGGAAATGGGGTATAGGAGTAAGTAAAAGGGGAAAAATAAGGTGCTGGTTATTAAAAAAGGAAACAAAGCTTATATATGTAGGGGGTTGAGGTTGTAGGGTGGGTAGGGAAATGGGAAAAAATGAAATTAAATTGTGTCATATATTGGCATAAATTCTCTATGATTCGTGCAACCATACTGTGTATATATAATGCATCAATAAAGATTCAAATTAAAAGAAAAGAAAATGACTTGGATCTTCTACTGTCTGAAGGACATGGCAGTAGATAGCTATTTATACAAGTTTCTGAAGGGGAAGTAGTTCCTAGAAAGGAGGAAAAGTCTAGAAGAAAACAACACCTGATGCTCAGAGAGGTGGGAAGGAGGGGATTTAGCAGGCAGCAGAGACCTGGTTGTTGCACTGCATCCTGACTAGGTCTCCAAACCCTGAGCATGTCAGCAGGCTCCTGTCTGACAGAGACTAGGACATGAGTCAATGATTCATGTATCATGGAATCAAGCAGAAGCCGGGCACTGTCCCTGGGGGCAAAGGAAAAGCAGTTGGAGCCTGGCAGTCAGCAGGCATAGCTTGATGTTAAGCCCCAGAATATTCCTTCTAAATGCTTCTTAAATTCTCTCTGTCAAGTCAGAATTGAAGCTGACATACCATGGGGTAGAGGCCAAGCTTGTAAACGGTAGGGTCACGTGACTTGGGTCACAGGCGCAGGAAGAGCTGACACTCAGCATGGCTGGGTAGCAGAATCCGATGGCGTGTCAGTATGTTGTGTTAGATCATTTGGTAGCACTCTAATGACTTGAAAGTCTTCGTGTGTCAGAGTGGAAAACAATATTTAAATTCTTATTATATACTCAGGCCAGTGGTTCTCCAAGTGTGGAACCTGGGCCAGCAGCGTCGGCATGCCAGGGACTTGGGAGAGACAGATTTTCAGGTCTTGTCCCAGACCTGCTGAATCAGGAACATGGGAAGTGGTGGTGGGGAGGTTAGGGAGAGAGCCATTTGCTCTAGCAAACCCTTCAGGTGATCCCAAAACACACTGACGTTTGAGAACCACTATCATACACAACTCCTAAGGCAAGTATTCTATGTTTTTGTGTAAATTATGAACTTGTTTCACAGTCTAGTGACACATACAAGTTCCCTACGTTAAAGTAAAGGTTAAAGTTTTCAAATATGCAGAACTACAAAGGAAAGTAATTATGCTGAAATACAGTTATCTGAAATTATACTGAAATACAGTTATAAGAATCATGATATAGTAACATCTGTGTCTCTTAATGAATGCATTAAATAGGAGTATCTCATGGTTGATACAATAACATCCATAATTTTGAAGTAGAGATGAGCTTAAGCAGTATTTCAAGGTGTTTCTAACAACTGTCAAGTGATTTCCATCGCAGACAAAATGGCATAGACTACAAGTGAGATAGATTTGTTACCTACAGTCACAACTGAAGAAATGCTCATTTTTAGTTAGAAATAGTACAACAACAAAAAGAAGAAGAAGATACAATAATCTTTCATCCAACTCCACGTGCCCTTGAATTCTATCCAGGGTTGTCTGAGGATCCATGGACCCAGAATTAAGGCCTTTTATAAACATTTAATAATCATTATCGTTTATTCTTTAAATAACCTTATTCTTAATACTCTCTCTTTACAGATGAGGAAACTAAGACTTTCTTAGAGAACTAAAGAAACATATCTAGTAACAGCTAGGATGGGTGACAAGTCCAGAGCGCTTGAAGAATTAGGTTTTTCTGTCTGACCCGTTACGATTTCCTTGGTGCCTACAACGGAGTTGGGCCCATAGTATGTGCTCCATAAGTATTGGCTGGACAAACGAACGAGTGAGTTGAATTGAATTAGATCGAAGCCAAACCTGTCTACACCCAAGTCCATGCTTGTTCCGCTCTCTGTCTACTCTGTACTGCTACTGAGAGCAGACATTACTCCTCACTCAGCCGTCAGGCGGGAAAAGGTAAACTCGGTTCCCTCGCCTGCTAGACCCAACAGCTGAGCTTTGATTTAAAATTCATGTTGAATACACATATCACGGGCAACATTGTTCCATCAAAATTGGAAGACAATTCAGCCAGTTGAGAGGAGCATCTCAGCAAGGAGCAGAGTCCCTCTGGTTTCTCTTGGAGGCAGCTGAGCTTGTTTATGAAGCAGGTTGTTACTTTCACTTGCCACGTGTCCTTCTTTAACTGACAAATTAGCGCCAGCAGGAGAGGAAAGAAGCCAGTGACTAACGGGAAGGGCGCACAGAGAACCTAGGAGAAATGCAAAATGAAACAAGAAACACGCGGGAGACCTCCTCTTCTGAGCGAGCCAAATTTGTCTCAGGAGTGTTTCGTAGGTGTCTAATGTTCTTAACTAACCATACTTAATTTAATTACCTTAAAGGTGAATTGGATGCTGGAAATGTATTTACACCACAGCATTGCTAATGCTGATAAATAGTATGGTCAATTAAACTCTTTAGAACAAGCATTTAAGCTGGAAAAAAAACTTGTATCTAGTCCAGTTTATCAAAAGACAGATATATAAAATATCACCCTTAATCTAGCTGGAGGAATATGTTACATTCTGAATCCAAGTTATGGATTCATTCTTGTAGGACTGGTTTTCGTACTCAGTCATAATACCCTTTTCTCTTAATCAGAAATTCTTAATCTCCAGGTTGTTTGTTTTTTGCTGCAATCCATCATCAATATCATTCTTATTACAAAACTATTAATTTGAGCATTTTCCAGAAGAAATACAGAGCTAAATATTGGAATTGCATTGAAAAATAAAACCCAGTTTTTGTTCTTGACAAAAGAAGGGATAACATGACAGGTATTTCATAAGGTTTGGCTGAAAAGGGTGACAGAAAGATGTTATTGGCACTGGGACAAATCAAGACCTGAGGGTGAAACTTTAGACTTTAGGCCTAAGTGGACCCTACTCAGTCCTGGTTATCTCCAGTGTCTAGCTGTTCTTGGTAGAAAAGCAGCCACTAGCCCGAGTTTAAAGACTTCACATTAGTCCAATAGTTCTGCCTAAGAACAAAGCCAAGATAGGAGAATTGCCATTTACAAAAATTTAAAAGATGATTTTTAAAACCAGATGCCACACAGGGAGAAGGAACCATCAGGGAAGTAACCCAACACTGCCCAGTAATGTAGATGCTGACTGTACATTCAATGTAGGCAGATATTCTGATTAAAAAAAAAAAACTTAGAGTGGTAATATTAGCATAGATCCTTTACAAAATTTAAAGAGATTTTTTTTTTTTGAGACAGGGTCATGCTTTTATAGTTCAGGCTGGAGCTCAGCCTTGAACTCACAGAAATCCTCCTGCCTCTATCTCTTTAGTGCTGGGATGACAGGTGTGAGCCACCACACTTGCACTGTGGTATGTGGTACTGATTGCTGGTGCATGAGACTCACCACTCCTGGTCTTGTTGTATGTGGTTACTGGGGATCAAACCCAGGACCTTACACTTGCAAGGTAGGTGCCAGAACCACTGAGCTAAATCCCTGGCCCCTAAAAATAGATGTTTAGCAAGATCATTTGGGAGTGTTTTGGAAAGAACACTAGGATCACTTAAGAGGCATGTGAGTAAACTCAAAATCAGACATGCAAAACAATCTTGTTTTCTCTGTGATAGGCTTGGTGCTCGGCAGGTCAGGGAGTGAGGTGGGCAGCATGCTTTTCACCTCAGCTTTTGTGGGAATCTCTCCAGCTCTCTTCTCAGTAATCAAGATAGGTGTAGATTAGTTGCCAGCAATTCTAGGTAAATTTACAGTTACTCAAGGCATATGGACTGAGATCAGGGTCATCTGCCTTCACTTTCTTATTCAACATTGACGAGGACTGGAAAGTGGGTGCAGCAGATTTCCAAGTGGCTCTCTGTGGGTAGCTCAGACATAAGAGTCTGTTGTCTCCAGGTGCCTTGACAAGTCTTTGGTCTTGAGTATTGGTCTCCTTGTACCTTCAGACTCTATTCCTTAACCCAGCCCAGGTGACAGGTATACATATCAGACAGGGGTGGAAAACTGTCTCCAACTGTCCCATAACAGGATGAGCTGCTCTAAGAGGGTTCTTGTGAGGATGTTTATATCGGAGAAATGTTGATTATTTTTCCTGTGTTCTCTTTTATTCTTGGAGGGAACAGCATGCAGTACAAATAGTATTAACTTTCAAAATGGAATTAATTTCATTCTTTATTCCTTGGATGGATCTCAGTTTCTTCACCTGGATCTGGAGAGTAATAATTCCTACTCCACAGACTTGTGGGAAGTCGAGCCGTTTGATTGCTCTAGAGTAGGCTGGTGTCAAATGTTAGTTCCTCTGTCCTTTAGCATGCAGGTCTAGAGGAGTAGTTTGTAAACAAACTAACAGGCTTTCTGAGAGGAACCAGGCAGAGCCCTTGGACTCAGTGATATGGCTCACCTAGGACCTCTTTCAAGGCCATCACCGCCAAAATGAAAAGGCACCAATCACAGTGAAACAGTTGGGTCTTCCTCCTTGGAAAGTCTTTGAATCTGGCAGAAGGGAAACAGGATGTGGGGTGGGGGCTGAAGAATATGCTGGCATCTTCTGCTAACTTGTTATATTACCTTAGACAGCTCAGGTTGCTTAGAGTCTGAGAGGACTGTCCCGGTGAACTCACATGAACAATAAGAAGCAGATTCCTGAACTTCATGGGACTGTACAAGGTTTGCTAAGATTTTTAAGGTTGTCTGAATCAGTCTGGCACCCAGAAGTTGCTGTTAGTAATGCATTAATTTTTACTATTATTTATAGCTATGATAGTTTCAAGAGCACATCCCAAGCTTTTAAGTCTTCAGGGTCACTGTCAATAGTGAAGGGAAACACTGATAAAAACACTGCGCAGTAGGTGTGGGAGAAACGGACTAAAAGAACCTGGTGAACTAGAAATTGTTAAGATGGCCCACCAAGTCTGCGGCTCTGAGATCTGTACCAGTGGCAAGGGAAGGGGAAAGGAGGCTAGAAGCAAGGCAGTGAGTCCTGGAGGAGCTGGAGGGGAAGCAAGCACTACACACGACTCCAAAAGAGGCTCTGCCCTGTCTACAGGGATGTCTGGCAAGTCAGGCCTCCCTATATCCCCAAGGAGCATAAAGGGGTGAATAGGACTTCCCAGACCTAAGATCTTTGGATCCCAGGTCTGCTTGGTGTTTAAAATGGTATTAGAGTGGGATTCTCTAGATGTTTCTAGATGATTCTCCAATGATTTTATCTTAAAGATGAAGTCCCCATGCTATTGTGAAAAATATAAAGCTCCTTAGAAACTGTGATGTGTGTGTGTGTGTGTGTGTGTGTGTGTGTGTGTGTGTGTGTGTGTGTGTGTGTTGCCTATGGTCTCATAATCCCATAACCATTCTCTTTCATTTATTTATTCTTTCTACAAACACATTTCACTCACCTGCAGAGCATGCTTTATGACATATTCCCCCCAAGTTACTAGTAGGGTCTCTTCTCATAAAATACATCACTCTACCACATCTGACATTCTGGCAGAAGGAGGAAGACAGAGTATTTAATGAGCTGAACCCTAAGAAGGTTCACAGAGCTGGGATGGACTTATCCCAAGATCTATCCTGCCTTATCTCTATAAGAGGCTGATCTATGTGGAGTACCTTCCTGGCTGCCTAGCCTTCCAGCTTTTGGTTGGTTGGCCAATGGGAAGCATCATAGATCAGTGGGAGGGAGGAAGCACAGCCCTGTGTATGCAGCTCTTCCTATGGCACTGCATGGTATGTCCCTGAAAATGTGTCACTGCCTCTTTCAAGGCGGCCTTTTCTGTACAGCCCCCACCCACCCCAGATTCTAGTAACCCTGTCCTGCCATTCGAGGGTGGGCTAGTGACGGCCTGTGGTTACCAGCCCTAGGGAAGCTCAATCCTAGTACTTTTCTTCCCCTGTCCACGTCTCGGTAAAGAATTTCCTTTTCTAAACTCAACTTGACTTATCCACTTTCAATGTTCTACTTCTTTCCTCCTGGGACCTTGAATGATAAAGTCTAGTATTCCAACCTCCTCATTTTGATAGAGAAACTCAGTAGGCAACTTGCCCAAGATTACTCAACTAGAAAGAAAGCAGGGACTCATGCTGAAAAAGCCTATGATAAATTTATAGAAAATTGACCCAGATTTTTCTATTTTCTTGTGCTTGGTCTTTTTGCTCAGAAAATGTTGTCAGAACATTTCACAGTATAATTAATTATGCTGGCAACTCTGGTGAATGGAGCTATGATTTAGTGAGTGTTCTCAAGATGTTGATAAATTAAATAATGAAACGCACATTTCAGTTTCAGTTAAGAGAATCCAACCTGTCTGAAGAAAAGAGCACAACCTCACTTTCCTTTTTTAAAAGAGGGAAGCTTTATATAACTCTACAATGGAACTTTGTTCTCCAACACTAGTTCTTTGCTCCAGATCTACTGTGGTTCTATATGTCGAGGTCAAATGAAATAGCTCATCTGAAGGTTTTTAAAAATGGTATTGGGGTTTAAATCCAGGGGTAATCTACATTCTCAGCCCTTTTTCTTTTTTTTATTGTGAAATAGATACATTTTATACATATAACATGATCATACTCAACATTGGCAATTTGTACCATTATATGACATGATTTGATTCTTATTTTTTCCCATTCCTCTACCCACCCACAACCTCCATTCCCTATATACATAAGCTTTGTTTCCACTTTTGTATTACCATCACAATTTTTTTTTTTTTTTTTTTTTTTGAGACAGGGTCTCACTTTATAGTTCAGGCTGGCTCTGAGCTCAGCCTCAAACTCACATCACAGCAATCCTCCTGCCTCTGCCTCCCGAGTGCTGGGATTACAGGCGTGAGCCACCATGCCCGGAACTGTGGTATGTGGTACTGATTGCTGCTGGTGTGAGTCTCCACACCCACACCACATCCAACACTCCAGGTTACTGGGGATCGAACCTGGGTCCTTGCGCTTGCAAGACAGGCGCCGGAACCACTGAGCTATATCCTTGGCCCCATCACAATTTTTTCTTTTCCCTCATTACTTACCTCTACCCCATTTCCCTTTGAATAGTTTATATTGTATGATATGTAACATACATTTTAGAACTCTTTTACATTTTCAGTTTCTCCTATCAGAGAAAAGATATGGTATTTACACATCTGTGACCTATTCAGTTCTTTTTCTTTTGAGACTGGGTTAGTTTCCTTCTAGTCTCAAATTTATGATCCTCTTGCCTCAGCTTCCTTCCTGAGCACCTGGGATTACAACCATGCCTCGCTCTATGAAGTATATGGTTTTCATCCTCCCTCCTTCATATGCATGTGTGCATGCATGCGCGTGCGCGCGCGTGCGCACACACACACACACACACACACACACACACACACACACACACACTTTTGTCGGAGACAACCTGTGTAGCTGAAGCGGGCCTATAACTCATAACGATCCTTATGCTTCATTTTCCTGAGTATTGGGATTACAGGCATGTCCCACCATGTCTGCCTATTAGAAGTATTTCAGAAGTACATAGTGCTTTACAAAATGCAAAACGTGGTTATTTAACCCTTAACTATCTGATTCAGGGGCAGCATTATAAACAGCCTTTTTGAGCATTTCCTTTACATGAGAGCCAAGATGGTTAACCAGTAGTCTTAAATCCTATAAAAACTAAATCACCTCACATCTGCAACTGGCTTTCACATTAAAGGTGTTGGTAGTAGAACAAATGCAATTAACACAGATTCAAATTTTGGTTCAGGGCCATCTGTGTAGCTGTGTCCTGCACAGTGATGACATAGCTAAGGGCAATCACCTCATTAGACACTGTAGATTTTCATGTTTATGATAATTTCCTGAAGATGGTAGGAGACTGGCTTATTTTGCTAAAAGTGGTATATTATGGCAATTTTACAACATGTGGAAATAAAATGTCTTGAGGGAAGGATAACTTTTCCTAATATGGTATGATCTTAGCTTAACAAAAAAGCACCTATATGAGTTTCTAAAAGTTCTTCAACTCTGGTTTTCTAATCTACTCACCCTTGGAAAATATATTAAATATATACAATGGGCATCACAACACTCTGCCCACAGAAGACCCCACACATCTGTAGCTCCCTCTCCCACAGAGTCTGCATGCCACCCACATCTCTTCTAAGTAGGCATGTAACACTGGCTGGCACCATTTCCTGCCATCACCTAAGAAGGATTTCAAGACAGTGAATGCACAATGCCTGCACCATGCCAGGGATTGGTACCATGAGGACACACAACTTCCACCAGAGCCATGTGAATGCTCTCCATGTCTCTGGACTCTATTTCCTCTCTTGGAAATACCTGGCTTATTCCTCTGTTACAATCTGTGTGCTGCCTGAGTTCACTGATCAGCTACAAACAGAACCTTGTTCTACAGTGTATTTTGTACTCGTGAGCAAGAGCACCTGGATTCCTGGCTCTACACACACCCTCTGATCTCAGCGTTCCCGCCTGCCTTGACTGGTCTCTCCTCAACACACCCATGCTCTGTTGCGTTCTCTCAATCCACACTTAACTTTGACTTGTACGTCTGTAAAATTCTTTTGAGTGAAATCCTTATTCTTTTGAAGAGGGAAAAAAATCCCCTTGAAGACATATATATATATATATATATATATATATATATATATATATATATATATATATATATATATTTTTTACCTTTTAGGTTCAATACTGTTTGCATGAAGAATTCACAAACTATATTGTTTTGGTCATGTAGAGGGCCTTGAAGAACAACAGAGGCATCATTTGTTATAAATAGTCCCTGGTCACCTTTTTCATCTGAGGCTAAGAAAATGAATACAGTCATAAAATGATTATTGCTCTCCTGGCCCAGAAAGTAAATTTAATTTTTTTCTTTCCTCAAGTTCAAAAACACAAAACTAATTGAGAGCTGCTGAAATCTTTATAACGCTATCACTTATAATAAATAATAATAGTATAAGTCAAAATACAATTTCTTATGCTATTACTATTAAACTCCATAGAATTCATCCTCCTCACCTCCAATTTGGCCAATGCATTTCAGTGAGTGCATATGAGAGCCGAGAGAATGATGGAGAATTATGGGCTTCAGTATTTATTCCATGCTCTCCTATTACTGCAGCTTTATGACTTCCAGATAAGATGGCGTTTTGACTGGGATGGTATGATTAATACTCAAATATGATCCAAAAAATGGGAGGGAGGCAGCATGACTGGGGCAGGATCGGGAGAGAGATCCTTCATTAAGGGTCAAGCTATTTAGACAAGGAAATATATTCCTGACACAAACACACAAAAAAGAAAACAATAATTTTGAAATGTGACCCTTTCAGGAATTCAAAGCATATATAGCACAGGAATAGAGGTACAGATATAAAGAGGTACGCATACAAGGAAGTTAGGAGAACTTTCTATGCTCTGACTTCCTTATCTGTATAGTGGGTGTCCCAGCCCCACTGCCAGTAGCATCTTTGCCATCCTGAGGGCTGAGGACAGGGTGGTAGGTGCCTTGGTGCACTTTGTGTCCTGCACTAGAGCACTCTGCACAGATGAGGGGAGGGGCCCCAACCCTTAAGCGAAGATCTTTTGCTCTTTTGTTTTTACCCATTGGTCTACTAAGAGCTCTGGAACTTTTTCTAATTGTAAGAAGGACCTGCTTGCGCTCGCAGCCTCCCTGATGGAGAAGTGTTATTCAGGAAAAAGAAAGCACTCTTTCCCAGTGAGTGTCTAGTTCCACCACCAGTGGGAATGAGTCACACACTGTGACTGAGCACAGTGAGAAATGGTAGAAGGAACAGGCCTACCATGTGATCCTTTGCTTCTGTCTTGCTTACGCTCTTTCTCTTGCCGCCATCTCTTCACCCGCATCATGGGTTTGAGCCCCTACCAGCTGCACATTCCCTTGGATCTTCATTTCCCTGCCATCCAGCCAGGACTGTTAGTGTTACCTGTGCTCTTCTCCACACCTGAGAAGTATGTTGCTCTGGCCTGCTGTTGGTCCTCACAATGTGGGAACTGGAAGATCCGTCATTATTTCTGTTTATCCAGGCCCTCAGGAGCCTGAGCATCGCTCACTTCAGGGCCCACTGGTCTTTCTTACGGTGACTAACTGACCTCTGCTGGATCCGATGCTTCTCTCACTTGCGATTTGTTACCTACCACATTACATACCCAACTCCAGACTCTCCAAGTCTTCTCCAGTGTAGTCCTATCTTCTCATTTCAGCATTTCTGGCCTCCATGAGGAAACTGGAATGTCTTAGGAGTTTTCCAATCCTCCCTCTCCATCTTTACATTTTCCTGACACCTCCTTCTTATTCAGAGGGACAAGGACTTCCATTTTATCCTTCCCAGCTATTCTAGAACCTTCGATAATGTCTCTTCTTTCCATCCTGTCCCTTGCTAAGCCTTCCTTCTCTCCCTTCAACTGACTCCTACAAGTTTTACCATCATTCTCCTTCCTTGGTTGTCAAGAGTACCATTTACTTGGCCCTTCATCCTTTGCACCCTGACTTCCATGCTCACAATTCCTTGAAGATGCTCTACCAGAGGTTCTTCTACTTGTTCACAGTAGGAAGTAGGAGGTAAGGCAGGAAGGGAGGAGATGTGCTGTTGGTGCGGGGGGTGCCATATAAGTTTAAGTCACAGCTGCCTATTACTTCAAGTCCAAAAGTTTTTCTTCCGTCCACTACTGCCATCCTCCCAAAGGTCCCCTTTAAACTCTCTGACCCTTGATCTCCACACCCCGACTGGATTGCTGCTTCTCTCAATTCTTCCCACTCTTCAGTTGGCTGCCTTTCCTCACTTGACACTTCACCGTGTGTCCTAGGCATTTTTCCAGTTTCTGTTTACTTCTCTAGGAAGGCAGAAGTCCTTCCAGTGGCACCACCTCTGTGGAAAGCTCCATTGTGTCTCTTGCCTCCAGATATTTTTGGATTTCTTGCTGGCTTTTTTGGTTGTCGTTAAAGATTGCTTTAATTGTGGTAAAATATACATAGAATAAAACTGTCATTTTAAGTGTACAGTTTAGTGGTATTAATTACATTCCCATACTCATCCACCCTTCATCTCCAGAATATTTTTGTACTGCAAAACTAAAACTCCATTCCACTTAGACAGCAACTACCCATCGTGTTCTTCCCTTAACTCTGGGTGAGCACTATTCTACTTCCTGTCTCATGAATTTAAGTATTTTGGGTACTTCTTATAAGCAGGATCATATGATATTTTCTCATGACTGGATCTTCAAAATTCATCTACGTTGCAGCCTGCATTATAACTTTCTTCATTTGTAAGGTTAAAATCCCACAGTGTGTACATATCACATTTTGTTTATCTAACTGTTGATGGACATTTCACATTTTAACGCTCTTTAATAGTGTCCTCTATGCTAGGATATATAACAGTGCCAAGCACTGTTATATAAAAATAAAGCAGCCACCATTCTTGCCCCAGTAGAGCTTAGTCCACATAGAACTCTTCAATCTATCTCCCCTTAATGTGGTCCTTCGAGGGTGCAGCCAGTGCTGTCTCCTTTGGTGGTACTCAAGCCCTAAGCTTAGATTCTGTTGTAGAGTAAAGATTCGGTTGTATAGTAAAGATTTATTGAATGAGTAAATGGATGAACACAGGAAGGACTTGAGAATTGATCAGTTTTTATAAAAACATACCTTGACATCCTTCTCTTGAAGTTTCATCTCCATGGAGTGTTTGTAGTGGAAGTTATCTCCAAACACAAAATGAGTCACTCAAGTTTTTATTACTGAGAGGATCCTGCTACTCCATAGCTCTTGCGCTCCCCCAGTGTAAGCTGCTATTGAACAAGCAGAATAACTACATGGGCATTCCTTTTATCAAGAGCCTTGTACTAAGACAGATTAACTTGGAAAAGCACCAGCCTGGTTATCTGCCCCATCCCTCATTCTTATTGTGATTAATGAGGTGGGGCATGTACTTTTTTATACACTGCCTGAAAACATATTGAGTTTATGCCTCATCCTACCATGTTAAATATTGTCTTAGAATTATATTATCTCTTACACAGATGGATGGGCCTGGTGCTAGGTGAACTGCTGACAGTTTTCTTGAAGTGGAACTAGGATTGCTGTGAAAATCACTCAGCCATGCTTACAGCTAGAAAGCATGCAGAGAATTCCAGTAAAACTGGAATATGCAGGTGTGTCATAAATATATAAGTAAAAGGTTGATATAAGGATGCTGCAGACCAAGAACCAAGACAGTAAGACAGACAGTGATTAATAATAATGTAACCTGGAAGGAGAACCTCTCAAGGAGTTGCATCTTCCTTTTGTAACCTGGGTACCTCCGCGCTGAGAAAAGACTCAAGAAATACCTTTGAAAATGAATGAGTTTGTAGTTTCACAATATTTTTGTATTAGTACTTTCTTGTATTATGAAATTAAATTTATGAGATAGATCAGGAGTGAATTATTATTCACAGGTTGCAGGTGAAGACACTGAAAAATATATGTCCCAGGAGCCTTTTGAGTTACCAGGTAGTTGCTAATCTGGTCTACTAAACCTACAATGAGGACCTGGTCTTCCACTTAGTTTTCTTTTTAACAAATGCTTGTTGAATAACTAATATGGTCTAGGTCGTGATTGTGATTGTGCTAGTGGAAATGAAGAAGGCATGATCCCCTTCCTTAGTGATACTGGGGCTACAAAAGACGTAGACAGGAAAATGACAAATAAAACCAAATTTCCAAGAGCAAGAGTGGAGGCATGGATACTGCTCTGTGGCACCAAAGCTCTGGGGACTAACTTCGACATGGAAGCTGGAAAGGCTGGGAAAGAGGTGACATTTCTAACAGATGAGATTTCTAGGCATAGCAGCCTAAGATTTCCATCCCAGCTAGAATGTGGGTCTAGGCCATGGTGATGAACGTATGGCATGTATGTTACCTGTCTTTTTTGAAGACAAAACATGTTAATATATAGCTAGGTTTTTTTGTTTCTGAGACAAACCACATTTTAAATTGACTTTTCTACTATCTCCACTTTGTAGTTCAGGCTGGCCCTGAGCTCATTATGTAGCCCAGGCCAATCTCAAACTCACAGAAATCCTCCTGCCTCTGCCTCCTGAGTCCTAGGATTATAGGTGTAAGCCACCATGCCCATCATTGTGGTATGTGGTTACCAGGGATCAAACCCCAGACTTTGTGATTGCAAGGCAGGCGCTGAAACTACTAAGCTATGTATAGCTCATGTATAGCTATTTTTTTCTAAACTAAAACCAGTTTTAGTGTTGGCACTTTTTGGTAAACATTGGGTTTGGAATGCGACTTGTGTACTTGTCTCTAAAAGCTCTGCCATCCCTGCTGTAAGGTATAAGATATGGTTGCACAGAAACTAAGGGATAGCAGGGGCTAGGTGTCCTCAGTAGTCAGCTGACATTTAGCACCTATCAAATACATTGAGACAGACATGGTTCTTGCCTTGGGGAAGCTTTCTTTGTAGTGGTGGTAGGGGTTTCAGAGACTAAACACAGAATTAACTACATTAATTAATTACAAATTGCTCGTGGTACTAAAAATAACTAGATGAAATACTGAAATAGAATAAGGAACAAAGTAAGCCTTTCTGAGATGGTAGGTTTTTTTTAGCTGAAATCTAAATGATGAGCAGCACATAACAGCACAGAACCAAGAAAAGGTGTTCTGTGTTGAGGGAAGAACAAGCAGGAAAGGTCGCTGCCTGAAGGAAGCAGGTGGGCAGCAAAGTGTGAGAGCATGCTAGTGGAATGTTCAGAGAGGATGGCAGAGCCTTGTCACTCAGGGATGTAGGCCAGTGTTTTTATTATGAGAACAGTGGAAAGCTACTTGAAGGTTTTAAAGTAAAATGGCATTCTGGCATATTTTGATTTATATTTTTAACATTAACGATGGCTGCTCTGTAGAGAATAAATTAGAAGGGCGCAAGAGTGGAAATGGGAAGGCCAGTTAGGACATTATTGCTGTCACAAGGTGAGCGATGATGGTGGCTGGTAACAACGTGGATAAGTGGGTAAATATGTATTTTAGAAGAGGAGCTGACAGGAGTTGTCCTCACAGTAAACAGGAGGCGGGGGCGAAAGAAGATCAAAGCTTGGATAATGCTCAAATTATTGATATGGTAGTAAATGGTAGAAAAACAAGGAGAAATGGGGAGATCTTTAGGCCTATTAGTAAGGTTGGGTTTATTCTCCTGGGAAACAGGAAGCCACTGAATGATGTTAAATAGAATAATATATTAAGGTTGGCAATGTAGGCGCTCATTTTGGAGAGAATGAAGGAGAGAAGCAAAGAGCTGGAGGCAAGGAGGTGAGTCCAGGTGGACCTGAGTGGTTGATGGGTGTCTTATGACTTTTTTTGTTGCCGAGACAAAACATCTGACATCCACAAGTTAAAGGAAGAAGAGCTTATTTCATCCCACAGTTGGTAGAAGTTTCAATATGTAGCCAGCTGGCTCCGAAGCAAGATGGCAGGGCAGAGGAACATCACAGAAGAGAAACAGTCCACTGCAAGTCAAGCAGGAAGCAGCAACAGCCTGCTTTCTTCCTGTCCTTTTATATTCCATCCAGGCTACAAGTCTATTGATTGGTGCCATCCATACCCAAGGTGGAGTTTCCATTATCCACACCAGTTTAGTTACCACACACCCCCTGTGCCAGTATCACACATCCTAATCCAGCATCACAAACCCATGATCCAGCCACATCCCGAAAGCCCCACTTGTGAGTGCATGAGGCTGGGGAGGGACAGCTGGATTCAAATCATAACAACAAGGGTCTTGAGCTCTTGAAACAGTAGAGAACTCATGCTGCCTATAACTTGCTGACACGGCAGATGTTCTTCTCTGTTAGGCTAATGAAGGAAAATTTGGTTCTTATCAAAGAAGTATTAGTAATTCAGTTTGACAAGGGAAGCCAGCTGCGTTTAAAGTAACTTGGAAGCTTGTATGTTGCTCAAGGGGGGCATAACTGGGAGCAGCAGGAACCTCAGTCAGGAAAGCTGATGAATTCCCTGGGGGCAGGGCATGCTGAGGCCAGCTGTCTCACCGTCCAGTCACACAAGCATCACAGTTCACTCCAGTGTCTTTCCCAAGACTGAGAGGGAACAAGGCTCACAGACCTGCTCTTCCTCAGATGCGGGTCCCTGGCAACTCCAGAACAGGTGTGCTCTCAAAGAATGATAAAAGATCTTTGGCGGAGTGTGGGGGTGCTGAGTTCCATGTAACAGTAGGAGTGCAAACACTGATGAGTACTTGGCAGGGGCTTCAAATGGCAGACAGTAGTTGTACAACATGTCCTAAAGTTCTCCTTCCTGTCAGAGCTTCTAGAACCCTCAAGTTCCAATGACCCTGGGAAAAGGTACCCAGCTGTCCTTCATATCAGTACTTCATACCAATAAATGGATGCAGGAAAGTCCAGGAGCCACAGCAGCCTCACCAGAGCATTCCCTGAATCCTCATTCTCAGAGTTCTGGTTTGTTACAGATGAGTGGTTTGCTTTTTCAGAGCTACTGCTTCCTGGGGAAGCAACTCCCCTAACCTGATGATCTTTAGGGTTGGTGCTTTCTCAGGTGACTGTGGCCTAGGGATGGATGTCTGTCTAAGGTGCAGCAGCTCTTAGTAAATCTGACAAAGACAGTTTTCTGGGAAAAACAGGACTCAGTTTCTTTTCTCCATGAACATGGTTTTCATATTGGGGACTTAATTCTTTTACTCTGACTTTTCATGATTTTTGTTTCCCTTTATATTATTCTATCAAAAGTTACAACAGATGCCAATGGCTTTCATTGCTAGGTAAGATTAAACACATATAACATAACTTTTAATGGGATAACAAGAGGTGAATAGAAAATGACACATTTGTCATTGAGGGACAATACTGGTTGTCTCAGGTACAGATAGTGAGCTCCTCTGGACTAGCTCATTGGACTTTTAGATAACATGTAACTTTAGAAGTTGAGCAACAACACACATCCTAATCCAGCATCACAAACCCATGATCCAGCCACATCCCGAAAGCCCCACTTGTGAGTGCATGAGGCTGGGGAGGGACAACTGGATTCAAATCATAACAACAAGGGTCTTGAGCTCTTGGAGGGGGCAGCAAAGATAGGGAGTATTGTGGGTGGGGTATTGAGTGATGGCCTGGCTTTTGCATGGAGTAGCTATTTAGAGGCAAGAATATTGATGGAGATGCAGAAATGTTGGAACCCATGTGTACAGTTGATAGAAATGTAAAATGGCACAGCCATTATGGAAAGTGTATGGTGTCTCCTTGAAATATAAAGATAGAATATGATCCAGAACTCCACGTCATGGAGAACAGAAGACACACCTTCCCTCTGAAATGGTGCTGGCCCCTAGCTTCACTTAACACTTTCGGGTGGACACTCGGATGCATTTTCTTTTAGCACTGCCTTGTCCAAACTGTCTGGTCAGAGTAGCATCAACATCAGCATCGGCATCAGCTGGAGGGTGTTTGAAATTTAGACTTCCAGCCCCATCCTGACCCACAGTGTTGGAATCTGCATTTTAACTGATCCCCAAGTGATTCGCAGGCACAACATTGAGAGGCTCTGGTTAGGTGTCCAGCCATAGGCAGCATCTGGGGACACATTATTAGAGAGGCTCCCCAGGTTCCCTTGGTGATTCCTAATTAAGGGTGTTTTTACTCTGTGGAGAAGGAAAAAGATCAGAAGGGAGAGGTGAGTTAGAATAGAAAAAGACATTCCTGGAACACACATACACTGACCTCAGATATCTGTGTGAGAGGCTTTCCTGCAGTAAAAACTTCTAGAGGAAAATGGTATTGGCTGTTATGAATGTTTTAAGCAACGTGTAATAAATTTTTGAATATTCAATATTTAAATAGCAACTCTAGCTTCGACCTTGTTCAGCGCCACTGACTTCGGCTTCATCTGTCATGGCGGCATCTTCAGCACTGCCCTGGTTTCTGCCGTACATTACCAGATCTTCACACAAAGTGTAGCTTCGGGAGAAAAGCCTCAGAATAAAGGTTCCTTCGACCATGGAAAAGGCTGTTTTAAGAGTAAATTAAATCCATGAAATCGTTCAGTGTTCACTTGTACAATCCCTGTCAGTTCTTCCTTCTCTCCTGATTTTCAGTGAATATAAAGTCTAAAATCGGGAGAAAAGAGTATTTCTACCTTGCAGGCAAATATGTCATTCGAGGTTCTCATGGATCCTTGGGAAACTTTATTCATGAATGAACCCTATACTCTCACTGACTCTCCAAACTGCAATTCACCCTAAGCTATGAAACAAGAAAATCAAGCGCTGGAAAACTAGATTCTAGATTTCTTAACATGCCTTCCTTCTTTTGTTCCAATTTATTTGTAAAAATGCCTTTACAAGTAAAAGAAAACCCTTCTAAACAATGATAATGTAGACTTTCAGGGCCTCAGAGAGCGGAGAGAACAAAGGTAAAGGCGCAGAGGGACATTTAAAAAGGGAAATCTTTCATTTGCAAAGCAACTGGAAGGTAGCGTTTATAGTTAGCCATCATGATCCATTTGAGACTCAGGTATGGGGGCGGCCATCTTGGAATCGGAAGAGGAAAGAACAAGCGATAGCTTCAGTTTCCCTCCCTGCACCGAGATTCTCTCTGTGTTATGCAAGTAATGACTTCGCCAGGATCTCTCTCACTGGGAAGGGGAGAGACCCAGGAGATGTAGAAAGGCAGGTGGGTGAGCAGTGAGCAGGAAGAAGACTTGCTCCCTCTCTTCCCAGCCAGGCAAACAAAAAGACTGGGAGCTTCTTCGGTTCCTTTCACTTTGGCAAGAAAGAAATGACATTCTTAATGCCTCTAAAGAGTTGCTGGTGGTAGGTGAGTGGCTGCTTTTTTAAAACATAAAAATATCAGTGGAGGGAATCAGTCAATGAATAAATCAATGTTTATTTACAATATATTTAGCACCAGAGCGGCTGCAACATGTGCAAAAGTAAGCACAAAAGACGGCCTTAACCGGAAAGAGAATGTCTCTACAACACTTAATGAATAGTCTTTAGAACTCTGAAGATCCTGGGTTCAAATCTCAGTTCGACTACTTTGGAAAATTGCTTCATGTTCTCTGAGCCTTAGTCTTATTCTCTATAAAAGGAAGATAACATTTACTTTACTAAGTCTTACAAGTATTCAATATGTACAATATTTGTAACAAGTTTAGAGGATGGTAAAATTTTAGTAAATAATAGTAAATAACAAGATCTTTGGGAAATCAGAAACACACAATTTGCAAACAGATAGCCCTGGGTGTGGAGTAAGGAGTATAAACTACTAGACATTCTCTGATCATGTAGGACACAGAATGCTATTTTGCAATTTAGTTTTCAGAGAATAGAGAAGAGTAGAGAGTGGGTTAAAGTCTCCTGGGATCACTTCAGGGGGAAGCGATTCATGTACCCTGGACCCAGGAACCCTGGCTCCACTTATCCAGGTGCATCTGAGCCACACAAGTCAGAATCGAGGCTTTGATTTTTTTTAACCACCTTATCTCTTACTAATCCTTCACACTTAAAACTGCCTAATACCTCATCTGTATGCCAGCATCCTACTTCCACAGCCCCCTTTCACTAATTTACTCTTGGTTCTTTTGTCTTCTCACTCTGTTATACGTATTTTTTAAAGATAAATTTTATTGAGGGGTTTGTGTATAATAAATGGCAATTCTTTAAAGTATATCATTGAGTGATTTATAATAGTCGTTATATCTGGAAACCACAACCACATTCAAAATATACAACATTTCTCTTATCTACAACCCTCCTTCTCCCACCACAAAAGTTCTCTTATGTCTTTGCGGTCAACCACACTTTCCAGGTGACCACATGCTTTTCTGTCATTGAAGATGACAATACTAGACTAATTTACTTTTTCTGGAATTGCATGTAAATAAAAGCACTACTATGTGACTTCTTCCAGGATGATGATTTGAAATACACACGTTGTATGTATCAGTAATTCTTTTTTTTTAATGAGTAGTGATCCATAGTATAGATAAATCACAATTTCTTTACCAATCACCTGCAGACAGTGGAGCCATATCTAGTTTTAAATTATTGTAAAGAAAGTATACACACACACACACACACACACACACACACACACACACATTTCTTTTTTTGAGACAGGGTCTCGCTTTGGAGTTTAGGCTGGCCCTGAATTCAGCCTCGAACTCAGCAATCCTCCTGCCTCTGCCTCCGGAGTGCTGGGACTGCAGGCATGAGCCACCACACTCAGCACTGTGGTATGTGGTGCTGATTGCTGCTGGGGTGTGAGTATCCACACCCAGTATTGTATGTGGTTACCAGGGAATCAAACCCGGGCCCTTGCACTTGCAAGATAGGCACTAGAACCACTGAGCTAACTCCCGGCCCCTGTAAATAAAACTATTATAAATACAAATGACAACTTTTGTGTGAGCATATTTTAATTCTTAGGTAAATACCAGAGTGGACTGGCTGGGTTACATGACAGACACATGTCTAGTAATTAAAGAAACATCTATGCTGTTTTCCAAAGTGCTGATATCATTTTATGTTTCAACCAGCAGTGTTAGAAAGTTCTAGTGTATATCTTTGACCACATTTAGTGTGATCAGCTTTCTTTTTAACTGTTCTATGCCCGATGGCCATTTGTAGATCTTCTTTTATGTGAGGTCTATAAAAATCTCTTGCCTATTTCTCAGTTGGGTAGGTACAAGTAATTTGTCATATGTAACAAATATTTTCTCCCCTTCTGTGGCTTGGTTTTTTAAATGGAATAATTTGGGGAGCAAGAAATTTTTAAATATTGACAAATTATCATTAATCAATATTTTCTTTGATAGTGTATGATTTTTTGAGCCAAGAAACTTCTGCCTCTTAAATTTTTCAAAGGTTTTCTTTTAGAAGTTTTCTTCTAGGAATATTGTGGATTATAGTTTCATGTTTAGGTCTATGACTCATTATCAATTAATTACTTAGGCATATGCTCCTATTATTCCAAAGCCACTTCATATGCCAACAACTCCTAATTTCTTCTTCCTGCCTGGATCTTTCCTCCACACTCCAGACCCTTGTGCCTACATATCCATTTGGAGGCTCACAATTTCCTCAAAACCTAACATCTCCAAAATGAACTTCTACTTCCTTCTCTATGCTTGTGCCTCCTTTATTTTTGCTTGTTTTGGTGAATTATACCACCCGCTCAACTGATCAAGCAAAAAATACCTTCTTCTCTCTCCCACCCATGTCCATCTCTAATCCTGTCATTTAGACTTTTCTCTGAACCTCACTTTCTAGTCAAAATCATTGTCCCTTACTTCTGGTCTTCTGAAGGCTGAGGTCTCCACACCCACTCCTGTCCTACCTCCAACTTCCCCAAATTCCTAGTCTTAAAACTACTTCAGCTTTGGCTGCCTCTGAAGGTAAAGATTATGATCCTAAATGTTCATAATCAGTCCTCTGTTTTCCTTTCCTTAGCTTTCTTTCCAAACAGTCTGCTCTTTTAGGCCCAGGAGCATACTTCCCTTGATTTCCTAAAAAAGTGCCCCACTTCTTTCCCTCCTTAGCCTTCATATGCTTCTACCACATCTAGAAAAGCTTTTGCCACATGTTCTTACCACTGGCTGTTAAATGCTACTTCCCTGGGGAACCCCACAGTGATCCTCTGGCCCAGGTCAGGTCCCCTCTTGTAGAAGAACATGGAAGTCTGATCTTCCATCGTGTATCACCATATTAATTGTATTATTATGCATGTCATTATAACATGATGTTCATGCCCCTTCTTTAAAATGTATGCTTCCTAAAGACAACTAATTCTGCTTGTATCTTGCCCTATTTCCACCCTGACAGCACATTTCTCTGCACATACAGGGGAATTCATATTGAAATAAGCATTTAGTAAGTGAACAAATGAATGAGGAGTGAATGAGGGCAATCTTGGATGAGTTAGGAATGAGAGGAGACTGGCTATGTGGTAAATCTGGCCAAGACAGGGGAGTCAAAGTGGAATCATGAGGTTGTGGGAAAGACAACTGTTGATTTTTCTTTTTTTTTTTTGCATTGAGAATCAATAAATAATTTTCTTTCTCCAATCATGTAAGTTGACCATTAATTATAGCAAATCTGGTGGGACCTATATTGCTCTCATCAAATTCAACCTCTAGCTACTTTAGAAGCACATAGAAAAATAGTTTCAGCACAAAAGATGCAGATGTCACTCTGAATTCTCTGAGCATAGTAGCTGCTGGTTAAAAAGCAATTAAATGCAGGAATCAAAAGGCACAAGCAAGAGGGAAAAGTTCAATTAGAGGAGAATATTTTCATAAGCCAATTGGAAAAGAGATTTTTTGCCACTTTTACTCCAGAGCTCTTGGGAATCCAATTCACACAGCTGTGAAAGGCCAGTTCAAGGCTGACTCAGAGGGTTGGGGAGAGATCTGGCTCCCATGATGTGAGTGAGTGCTCAGGCAGTGAGAGAGAGAGAGCTGCAGTTGGGGCTGGGCTCAGCTTGAGCTCTGCACAGCAGGAAGATGGATGTAAACTTAGTCATTTCCATATTGCCTCAGTTTATCCAACTATATATTATGTATCATCGCTCCTATAAGTGGCTTATTATCCAATTTTTCCTCTGCATAGAAGGCAGCTCTACTACTGCACAGCTGGCGATTTTGTGATGTGCAGAACAGATTCTGGCTCCCACTTCCCACACGGGGATCAAGGAGAAGCAGGAAACATTCCTGTTGCTCATACTTTAATGAAAGTCTGTGATAAGTCTGCTCCTAGCTTTCCCGAATGGGAAACATAGTATTCTCTCTCCTGCCCTAGTGGTAGCTAAATTAATGGGGCTCTTTTGTATGGGGTAGGGAGGGCTACAGTTCAATGGAGGACATGCAGAGCAGGCAGTGTCTTCTCACTGATATCCCCTGTCCTGTCTGTCTAACATGTCACCACCGGATTGGCCCATGATGGATGCCCTGCTGGAGGCAGGAGGTTCCCTTCATATCTCTTTTGTAGAGACTGTATCATACAGTACAGGGGTAGTGGGCCCTGGAGCAAGACCTTGTTGGGCTCAAATTCCACCTCTGTTAAATTCAATCTCTTCACCTAGAAAGTGGAGCTAATAATATGTTACCTCATAGGACTATTGTGAAGATTAAATGAATAAAGAGTTAAAAGCACTCAACCTATATTGAGAGAGCTACACTGATTGCTGTGGTCATCTGAATACAACAAGCTGGGTTAGCAGGGAATATCCCTGCTTTCTGTTTCTCATCAGGGCCCTGATTTGAGGTTTGTCTGGCACAGATATATTAAAATGCTCTTAGGCATCATGAAAGTCGACTCCTACACCTGCAGGACACTACTTTTAAACTCTAATCTGCTAGTATTGCCCAGTCAACAAACATCTAGCAAATATTTAGCTCTGTGCCTGTACTATGTTACACTCTGTAGACCCCAAAACAGAAGTACAGTCCTTGACCTGATGAAGTTGAGGCAGTTGTGGGAGAAATGGACAGAAGGGCTCAGAGCTAGTGCACCTACACAAGCCTCGGGCTGTCATTCACAAAGGGCCATAGAGGCCCAGAGAGAGAGGACACTGAAGGACAGGGGTGCTCAGGCTAATGTCCCTGGGAAGGTGTCACCCTTACATCGCCCGGGGCTGTATATCTCAGGGCTTCACAGTCTTCACTGAACCACTGATGTTTTATTTCTTTTGTGTATCTAATGGGTTGTGAGATCTCAAGCACAGAATTAAAAGAGAACCAATAGACAACCAGCTTTTACTGAGGCACTGTGCTAAGAGCTTTCAAACACATTAAATCATTTAACCAATTCTCTATGAGGACGTCCAGATTTCTTCAGAAACCAGGATGCCAGAGAGAGTAATTTTTTGATGGATAGAGTCCATTACCAGTTTAGGCCATAAGCCCAGGTGATTGAAAAACGAATAAATCAGGCAATTGTCCTGGTGTTGCCACTCTCTCCAATTTTTAAACCTTCTGCTACTAATGGAGATATTATCTGACTCTCTTGATGATAAAAGAATTAGCTCACTGAACACCACAGAAGCATCAGGATTGCAGCTCTGCATTTTTCACTAGTTCCAGAACATTGTTTAATTTTTAAACTAAAAGATTGGCTGATGTCTTTTGTTTCTTTGGGTACGCTTTCTTTTTTTCCCTCCAATGACTTCAGCTGTATGATCTGTACTTCAACCTGGATTGTGTGTGTGTGTGTGTGTGTGATACGATTTGAAAAAATGGTAACCTTTTCTCCTTTATGTTTCCTCTTTCACTTGTCTTTATTTCACTCTGAGATCACCAAGTCAAACTTAGTTTGTCAATCAAATTCCTACATCGGAGCTCTTAAAAGATCTCACCTAGTTCAAGCCCTCCCCAAGGGACAGAGACTAATAGAGGGCTGGCGATGGGTGGCAGGGCTCCCCACTCCCTTCGGTGGAGTCCGGCAGCAGGAAGTGAGTCAGAATAGTCATGAGGCTGTCTCTCTGGCAGTAACCCCAGACCCGTTTTAAATAACGCATCTAAATGTTAATGCACACTTAAGACAACAGTGCAGCTCATACTCTTCCCAAATTGATTCATTTTGCAGCGAGCCTGATGCAATTTACTCAGTATAAAAATGTCTCTAGCAATTAGGGGAACAAAGGGGCAAAGCTGGCAGGCTACAGGGATGACAAACAAAGCTAGATGACGTGAAAGCTGGGGCCAGAATTAAATTTCTTTTTGAATCAGACATTTTTGGGAATGTCAACAGCAAACAAGAAAAGCCTCCATTGTCTGCAAGAGAAACTTGAGGATTCTCCCTTGGGAAGAAAAGATGCAAATGGTCTAAGGAATGGTTTTGTGAAATGCTCTAGCAGCCTCTCTGGTTCTTATTGGTACCCACTTCAGGGTGGCTGGGATACTGGTGCCAGGATGCTGCTGGTGAATGTGTGAGCCAGACTGATGCTCCGTGCGTGGATGGAGATTCTAAATCACTGATTAACAGACTTCCTGGCCACTTTGTTAGTAAGGTCAGATCTGAAGAATAAGACGGGAAAATATGCTGTAGAAAAAGTTGATATCAGTTAGTCAGGAAAAAAGGTGAGGGATGAAAACTATCCTCAACAGGGTGACAAATTGCTTTTTTGCAAGAAATATGCTGGTTCTATATAAGTTAGAGTATAAATAAACAATAAAATGGTGAAAGAAGAGAAGGAATTAACATATTCATATATCAAATGCTGAAATTATTCTCGGTGCTTCATATACCTGATCACAGCACTACTTCAAAGAGAAACTGTAATATCAAATTGAATCTGATGTCTCAGGACCTACAACAGGGTAAATATACAACCTACATTAGCCCTCATTGTTAAAAACAACATCCTCACAAGGATTCCATAGGGTGAGCACTACTATTTCCTTTTCATGGGTGAAACACTGGAGGTATTAGTAACTTAGAGATATTAGTAACTCCATAGAGATATTCAATAACAAGGTTATAAAGCCAACTCCATTATCAAAGTCAAGAGTGAAAGCTGAGCTACAGTGAGTTGATCTGTTTTGCAACACTGCAAACATCCTCTTCGTTATGGCAAAGCAAAAGCTGGCTGAGCTTTGGGAGATGTTCTAATAATGGTTTGGAATGAAGGTAAAGAGGTTTCATTTAATGACTTTTAAGACCATTTTATGCTCTGTGATTCTGTGATTGAAATATTTTTCAAATTCTACTAGTGAGACTACACCTTTACTCCATAAACAATCACGTGAGGATTTGAAATTGAAGAAGCCGTCACAGAAGTTCAAGGACCCCAGGACCACAGACAGCTGCCACAGGGGCTCTATTTTCATCTAAACTCGGCACTGCCAATCACTGCATCTCCTGGCTTACATTCCACATGTAATGAACCTGCTGCCATCAGCTGTCCAGAACCCAGAGACCATCCTTATGTTAGACAAGGTGGCAGACAAGGAAAATGACAGATAAGCAAAGCTTTTCAGACATGAAAACAGTCTGGATATACTGAGAGGATGGCTCAGTATGCACCAGCAGACTCCCCAGGGAAGGTGACTCAGCCACTGAGAGGAGGGGCAGAAAACTCAAGACAGAGGCAGAACTCCAAGGTCTGCAGGTAAACATACAAGAGAACACAAATGAGAATTTTGTGTAGTTGGGGAGGAATTTTACTCCTGACAGAGAAAAGCAAAAGAATGGAGGAAATATTTAAGGAACAGTTGGAGAGAAAGCAATTGGAATTCATTCTAGCTTGTCTGAAAAGATAAAACACTCAACAGGAGTCAGTGTGGTTAAGTGGTGGTGTAGACACTAGCAAACTAAGAAACAGGAGGAAGCAGGGGAGGGGAATACCAACTAGAGGCCTTATGTGGAAGAACTGGAAATCTGCAGGAAATAACGCAGAAAATTAGAAGAACTAAAAAGAGAGTGGAGAGGGCCATCAGACAGCATCCAAGTGATCTTACTTCCAACATCTGCTTGTCAGTGTGGAATGGTCAGGGCTGCAAATGAAGACGGTACTGGCTGAGCAAAGTCATTCAATCTGATCTAGAAGAAATGGAGCTGTTATGCATTTGAAATAGAATCGGGGATAGAAATGGAATTGGGGCATTTTTTTTTCTTGAAATCATATCTCTAGCTTCCAAAGTATTTCTGGTCCAATTAAATTAGGATTCTGTTCATTTAATAACCATTTTCTGAACACACACTGAAGAGATAGGATAATGATGCCCATACTCTTGGTCCCAGGCAGGACAAGTAGCCCCTGAATGGTTGGAAGCAGCAGGTTCACATCCTGCAATATTTATGTGTGAACTCTCTCATCAAAATCTTGATCTGATGCATTTGGGGACTTGCTAAAGTCCAGAAAGGGTCAGTGAAGTTAGTCTCAAGAACTCTGAAGAATGTTCAGCAGGATTAACAGTACAATGTGCAATGCAATCGCGTTGTAGCTTCTCTCTCACACTCCTTCCAGGGAACTGAACTTTGTGTCAGGAAATGGAGGCAGTGACAAAGCAGCGTAGCCACTGCTGTCTTCCTGCAATCCCATGATGCAGCAGGCATCAGAGAGGCAGAGTACAAGAAGGCCTGGATCCTCAGGAACCTGCATCTTTTTATGAATGGTCTCAAGAAATACCCAAGGTTGCTGCCGCTTGATCTCACGTCTTGGGCCCAGCCTGATCTCAGTGAAAAGACTGTGGCTTTCCTGTGTGCCTTCTCCTTCTTAACCACCACAAGACTCACCTACTGGCAGAGGAAAAGTCAGTCATTTGAAAGCACTGGGAATGCTCATTCATAGAGCTTAGTGATATAAGATTCTCTCGTGAATAGACATTGTACCAAATCTGTGAATCCTGTGGCTGCTATAGCTCTTAACGAAGGCTCTCAACCATAAGAGGATGCATTTCTGCACATGCGAGAAGGTTAACCAGGCATATACATGTGGCACTATGAGCAAAAGAGAAGGAAAAGGAAAACTGAGAACTAGGTTAGGCAATGAGAAACATGGAAGTTCACTTGACAGCTAGGAAAAAATGGTAGACAGATCTGAGTTTGAGCCAGAAGCACTTTTTCCATTATAAGAAGAGACTCTGTCTCTGTCACATGAAGGCCAGAAGCCCTGGACTGAGAGAACTTCGGGAAACAGGAGGGCTGAGATCTGGCTCCCTAATAGGCTTCCATGACCTTCGGCAGCGCTGAGAATAACTCCTGATGGTCCTGTTGCCAGGACTCTGCTCACCAGAATGGTCTTCTTCTGTGGGACAAAATCTTAAAATTTTGTCCTTTTTTTTTTTTTGGTCTTTTCTCTTGAAAGGGGAAGGGAAGGGATTATAGTTCCACCACAGCAAGTATGGATTTGAATATTGATTTAGAATGAGTGATGACCAATAAAAATAATTCATTCTTAATTACCAGCTATTGGTAGTAAGCTGACTGGAAAGAGGAGGTAGGCCTTAGACTCCCAGGTTCAAGTTCAGTCTTCTTACTAGCTGTGTAACTCTGGGCAGAGCACTGAACCTCACTGAGCCTCAGCTTCCTACCGAGAGAGCTAAAAAGAGCACCCTAGAGTGGGTGGGTGGCAATGAGTCCAGAGAACACTCAGAGGGAGGCATGGTACCACAGAAAAAGCACCTGCTCCTCCTGGCCTTCATGCAAATTACAGGGCAAGCAGGAGGGGAAACTCCTCAGACCCCAAATGTTGCCCTTCTCCTATTCTGTGGCTTCACTGTTTCCCTCTGCTTTATGTGATGGCCAACAGGAAAAGTACAGGCGCCAACAGGAAAGTCTCCTGATTCCCTAGAGACCATTAAAAAAAAAGACCAGTAACCGGTTTGTGATTATCACAAGGCCACATGGTCTCACTGATAACCAACATTATTTGGGAAATCCTGGAAGGGCCTTTCAGATGAGGAGACACTGTGCTGTGCTAAAGGATGCATAAGAATCTTTGTGATGAGAAAAGGAATAAAGTACAACCCATGAGGGACCCACCTATTTTAGCTACTCTCCCTGCAAAGGTAGAGGGATAGGAAATTTCTGGAATCAGAGCTAACTGTAACCAGGAGCACAGTAACTTCTTCTGTGAGACCCTTAGTGCTATGGCAAAATTTGGCTGAATCATCTACAAACACTTAGACTCCTCCAGAAAGGAGAAAATAAGTACCAGAGCTTTTGCTACAGGACACTCGGGCCAAGCAGAGGTGGTGGTGGTGGTGGCTCAGTACCAATGAAGAGACTGTGCTTTAGCAACTGCCTCTGTGGGAATGTGCTGGGTTTGTTATCACGCCATCCAGCACATACATGTGAGGAAAACTCTAAAGGATTGGATAGGGGATGGGGTAGAGGGACAGGACTGGTTTCCAAGTGCCAGACTCAAAGATTCTCACAGCTGCAGCTCTGAACTGGCTTTCTCAGGCTGACCTTGCACAGGAGTGCCCTGTCCATGGGATGTCCTCTTCTGTCACCCAATCAAACCCCTCTTCCTTCAGAGCCAATCCAAGCTGTCCCCTCTGGATCAATTGCCTGACGGCCACCAGTATTCCCATGGGAGCCAAGTACAGCAGTCATCGCAGCCTACCCTCAGAGCGTTGTAATGTCTGTGCCTTCCATTTCCAAACCTCATCGTGAGCTTTTTAAAGGCTCTACCTTTCCAGGGAGAGTAGCTAAAATAGGTGGGTTGCTCATGGGTTGTACTTTATTCCTTTTCTTATCACAAAGATTCTTATGCATCCTTTAGCACAGCGCAGTGTCTCCTCATCTGAAAAGCAGATGAAACATCAGTCCCAGCAGTGCCTTGAACAAGTTTCACAAATATTTGTGGACACCATGTATGAATGAATGAATGAATGAATGTGTGAGCTTCTTGACATTAGTGGGCTTTCCCTAACTTCCTCTATTTGAAGACCCCCCCATGCTGAGAAACTGTGAGCCTCAATTAACATTACTAAGATGAGGAGTGAATTTCTAGCCATCCGAATTTTCTTTGTATGCAACATGGATTTATCATTATGGGATTGGCCAAGATGGCACGCTGACAAGGGGAGGGGTGGCAGGTATCCACAATCCTCTCATCTTCCTCGTGTCCAATTCATCAAATATCCAGGGCAGAGTAAGGAAACAAAAGCAACCAGCTCAAAAGAGCCCCATGACAGGCCTTCAGCTGTCAAATCTTGAAGGTCAAAACTGGCAGAAGCTGATGGTCTTTTCATTTATTTATTTTTTGATGCCCGTCAATGAAAGCAATTGTGAGTAAAAGTTCTACCTGCCAGGAAAAGAACTGTCCTTTGTACTTAGCAGCAACCTTCACAGTTGAGGTGCACTTTGACAGCTACTTCCTGAGCCCAGGGAGGATTCTACAACTATCCCCGGGTACGAGCAAAGGACAGGGAGGGGAGTTTCATCTTCCCACTGATTAGAGAAGATCGTTCCACACCTTCAGATCTGGTTTTAAGTTTAAGACCCTGAGGGTAGTTTTAAGAAGAAATGCACCCTAAAACTACTTTCAACTGCTCCAATCACCCAGCACAGAGTACCTACTATGTGCAGGCACCATGAAAGGTACTATGAAGACTAAAAAAACCTACAATTCTTGGGACTATAGCAGTAAATAGTTACACATTAGAGGGGGCCTCTAGAGAAGAGTTTTTTTGGGGGGAGGATGAGAGCAGCTCTCAGTTTCCTCGGGACCAGGCATAACGCCAGGTGTGACTGCACGGCCCTCATGCGGGAGCAACTATGCAAGATAAGAAAGTGACCTCAGGAGATCTGTGTTCCCTTATGCTGCTCGGGGCTAGAGACACATCACTGAACTTCTCTGGGATTCTGTTTATTCATCTGTAAAATGAAGACGGTAACGTGTTAGACAGACTCTCGTGAAGATGAAAGGCACCGCCGGATGTTGACACACGTGGCTAATGGACACGCACTCCACAGGCATTTGCCAAGAATATTAACAGCACAACACCTGGCTCCTGAGAACAAAAATGGGAGCTGTGGCTCTGCCGTTCACCTGAGACCTAGATGAGAGCCCACAGGTGACGTTCTGAAGTATGAGATAGGTGACTGGATGGATGAGAGATAGACGGATAGAACGATAGAGGAAGACTTCTCTTAGTCTCTGCTGTGACTTCTCTTTAGTCTCTGCTCTGTTCTTTCTTAGTCTCTGTGACTTTGAAAATCCTGCTGGAGTATATGCACAAATAAAGACCAATCGCACACAGCCTTGGATATTTCCCTGTTGCCCCAGTTTAGGGGACACAGGAAGGATTAAGTCAAGGTCAGATAGACCTGTCACCAGACTGTTTGGCCCCGAGTGGGGAAAATATCTATCCTGCACATCAGCTCACCCCACATCTCAAGATTCCTTTTCACTTTTATCTTCAATGCTGGGTAAATGGTTATATAAAGCTATCAGCTTATGTGATCATCTCACTCAAACTGAATGTTAGCCACAATTCCTAATTTTTGATGTGATCCAGAATTCCAATGGAGCTTTCTAAAAATACATATGCCCATGCCCTATGCCAAGAGGAAAAGAACCAGAGTGTTCAGGATGGGATCTAGTCACGTGAAGTTTTAATCATGAGCAGCTCTGCTCTGTGCCACCAAAGCTAGAGACACTCTGTGTTTAGCGCTGAAGTTCCGGTTCCTTAACAGAAAACCCGCATTTCAGAAGTTACTTTAATATTATCACTAAAATGGGGATAAATATAGTAAATCCAGGCACCTTCAATGGAGCTGCTGCTTTGGGGTCCAAATTAGGGGACCTAAGTGGTCACTCCCAGGAGGTAGGACATGAAATCCTGAACCTGAGCTCTCCTCACATCTACTCTTCCATGTGACGTCTTTATAATATCCCCACTGACAGTTATTACCATTTTACACATAAGGAATCGGAGGCTCACAAAGTGTTGGTGACTTGCCCAAGTCCACATGTGGGGCCCTTTCTCCAAAGACACACAGACCCCAACTCCCAGGGCCGCCTGTACTCACAGGATTCTGAGCTGCACAATTATTTCTGTACCAGGCTATCTGGTAAATACACCCCTGACAAGCCTGGGTGTGAGTTTTAAGGCTTTTAAAAATTATCCTTAAAGCCTTTGAATGGCTCTCTCTTTTTAGTGTAAATCACTCAGACATTAAAGCCCTTATTGTATATTTATTAGTGTGTTATTCAGACCAAGGGGAAAAGAGAGGAGCTGACACTACGAATGACTTTGAAAGTGAGAAAAAGCTGGGCCTGAAATTAAATCATTGTGACACTGCCACTCGAGGGCATCAGTTTCAGTAAGGGATCACCCTCTTTATTCCTGGTCCTGTTCTCCATGCAGGCAGGACTGGAGGAGGACTCTGGTGGGACGGCGAGTGCCATGGGCTCTGATTTCCCTGTGTGGCCCATCTCACCACACTGCCCTGAAAGTCTGAAGTTAACTCAGTACAGCTTGGGCAAAGTGGGAATGGACGTCTCCAGAGGCAAACGCCAGTGGCACCTTTTCCCTACATCCCCACTGGGACCGGGCACTGACAGAAAGGGCCGGAGTTCACATGTGAGGGAGGGAGGTCTCTATGGCTCATAGGAAGTTACTGCCCTGTCTGTAAA
Source organism: Petromus typicus (assembly GCA_004026965.1). Classification (NCBI taxonomy): domain Eukaryota; kingdom Metazoa; phylum Chordata; class Mammalia; order Rodentia; family Petromuridae; genus Petromus; species Petromus typicus. The sequence continues at coordinate 73,241 of PVIR01002451.1, forward strand.
GGATTCTAGGCTGGGAGCTGGGCCAGCACCAAACAGCCCAGCCAGGAACTGCCCTGTTAACAAACTAGAGGAGCCCAAAGGCAGAGAAGCAGAGGGAACCATTTCCTGCTGCCCCTGCGGTAGGCGGCATCTTGACAGAGTCACTGGCATCGCAGGGACAGAGAGGAGCAGAGTAGCCACTGTCTCCACTGGAGAAGGTGAGATCCCGAAGGGCTTTCGCTGCAGATCAGGGGCGAGTCGAGACCGAGACCTCACCTCCTACACCCACCCTCTCTGTGGGGTGCTTTGACACGGCTCCTGTTAGCATTGTTTCTGCTTTTTCTTTAATGATTAGTGTTCTTATTTAAAAATGTATTTGAGTAGTACATGTTAATATTGCAAGTTGATGAGTTTATTTTGGGAAGACAGTTTCTGTGGTTCACTGATGGTCTTTGTGGCTGGGATCTTGGGTAAAAACTGAATGCAAAATAAATAAGAGTGGTAGCAAGCACCTGTAACCCTAGCACTCCAGGCGGATGAGGCAGAAGGACTACAAGTTTGAGTCCAGCCTGGGCAATTCAGTGACTTAACAAGATCCTGCCTAAAAGTGACTCAAAATATTTGGGGAATCACTTCAGAGTAAAAGCCCTGGGCTCCATCTCCAGCATTGTGTGAAGAAATCAATAGTGAAAGCTGTGCTGGTACCCAGCCCAGACCTGGGTTGGTGGATGGTAATTTTCAGCCAGGGTCAGTGAGTTTGAAGGTTTCCTGTGGTGGCTGTTCCACCGGGAGATTGACAAGGGAGAGGCTGGGAGGGCTCCAGAGTGTCACATGGATGAAAGCCTTGGTTCCACCATAGCGTGTAGATTGACCCCTCGCATCACACCTGCAGGGCTCAGGTATATGGGGACCCATGGGAGGACACTGTGCTCAAGCCCCTTCTGGGTCTAGTGCTCAGGTCCTGCAGAGACAAGAAGCTTTGCATTGAGGAGAATCTGAGCTCTCTCCCTGCCCTGGGGCTTCTTCAGGCTGTTAAATGCCCGGCACAAGCCAGAATATCACCAGATCTTTTCAAGTATTAGTAATTCAAGGGATCAGATCTCCTATCCCCTCAAGACCCAAGTCTTCTCTCCACAAAGTCCCGAGATATGGTAGAAGGAGAAAGCTGTGTGCTCAGAGAGGTAAGAATATTTGAGCTGGGTGTGTAGGAAGGAGCTCTGGAGTGTCTCTCCTGTGGCCTGAGGTTCGCCAGTCCCGCAGCTTATGCTCCTGCATCCAGGACGGCATTGCAGCACATGGCCGGAGGGTGCCAGGCTGATCTTTGGAAAACACTGCAGAATAGCAGTGCAGGACAGCCGGCTGCTCACGAGGCAGAAGCAGGGCCTGGCTGCGATGCTGCCTCTCCTGGCCACTGAGTTTAGCTCAGCATCCTAATATCGCGGGGCTCCCTATGAACATGCTCTTATCTGACTTGTGTCTTCCTTAATGGACTGGACGTTCCTTGAAAGCTATGACCTCACCGTCTTCATCTGGGTCATGCTGGACACCTGTTACCTGAGAAGCACTCAGCCCGTGGTCATGAAAACAACAAAGGACCTAACTACAGAGGACGTGACATTTATTAAATGCTTGCTATAGTCAGGCACAATGCAAGCCATTCTCCTTATGCCATTCACATCTCATCATATTAAGTAGGTATTATCATGGTCATTCAGTTTATGGGGACACTGGTCACTCACTTCTGGCTAAGATGTCCAATACCTGTTTGATTCTGTGGCCAGCTGGCCTGGCTGTTTGGCAGTGCTGGTTTCTCTGTTTCCTTTCTTTGTGGTCATTCTGGCCAGGCAGATGAGCATACTGGGCACTCATCCGTCTGGCCCCTGGGGGCCCTGCTGCAGCCAGGCCGCCTTGGCAGACGTGACTGCTCATGTTCGGTGATTCATTAGGCCTGAGCATTCTGCTGCTGTCCAAGAGGCTCAGAAGGAAGCAGCTGCTGTGCGTGCTGACTGTCTGCCCTGCCCTCGGTGCTTCTAGTGCTGCCAGGAGGCTCGGCTCCCACAGCTGCCACCACACTCACCACTCCAGGGTTTCCGGGACTTGGTGGCTTCTAACTTGTCATTCCTCAACCCACTCCTCTGAGTCAGGCTCTCCCCAGCTGATTTTACTGTTGCAACTTTCTCCCTGGTGGCAACACCACTGTTTTCTGTCTACTAGTCCCCAAACCCATCACAGGCGACATCACCAGGGCATCACTGTGCTTCCCTGGCTGTTCTGAGCACCACACTCCTGAGGTCAGTGCTGCAGTGAAGGGAATGAGCTTTCAGGGAGATGATCACTGGACTCTCGAGGAGGGCTGTGACCTCTGTAAGCACACACATATCAGTCCGCCTCTTTCGATCCCGACTCTGAGCAGAGCACAGCAGGATATTAAATAATGGTGGCTCGTGTTTGCATTACACTCAGAATGTGCAAATCATGCTACTGGTCATCACATGGACCCACAGCAGCAGGTAGGCAGGGCCAGCGTCATTGTTCTCACTTTACAGATGGAGAAACTGAGACTTTGGAAGGAGTGGGATGCCCCTGCAGCTACAGAGCTCATTCAGAGAGCACTCCTGGTAGAGAGTCTGACCTTTTGCAGTCTTTGCCCCTCCATGGTCCTAACAAACAGAAAGGACTCCATAAACCGAGTCCATTGACTAATGAACTGGGAAGCAGAGATTCAAATTCAAGGCTTGTCACTCACAGCATTGTGCTGTGAATTTTTCCACTGCCCTTCCAGGGCCTAGCTCTGACATCAGTGGGTAAACCTGATCTGAAGTCTGGCTGGCTGGGGTCAGCACACCTCAGTCGGTCTAGCCTGTGAAGGTGGAAGGGTTATCTCATCTCACTGAGTTTCCTCATTTGTAGAATGGAGCTGACAGGAATAATTTAATTCTCTGTGTTGTGTTAGATAACAATGCATGTAAAGTGCACAGAGGGACTGGTCAGGGTATAGAGATGGTGCTAAAGAGATATTAGCAGTAGTTGTTCTTACTCAAAGCAAGGGACTGAGCCTTATATATCTTTGCAACCCAGGCCCAGTACAGGGCCTGGCACATACAGACAAGGGTAGGACTCTAGTCATCTGTCTACCAAAGATGAAAGCCACGATGTGACCAGGAACAGCTCCTCCTTCTCCTGGGCCTCAGTTCTCATGCCTGTGAATGGCAAAGGCTGAAGCAGACTAGTTGTACAGTTCCTCCCAGATATAAACATCAATGTTTTTCTGTGGGGTGGCTCCATCCCTCGATTCATGGGGGAACATTTCATAGCACCTGGAGGACAGGCTTTGGATTGCCATGGTTTAGGGAGGTGCAAAGATGCCTGGGATGTTGGGAGAAAACATATAGGACACCCCTTCCTCTCCTCAGAAAAGAACTGTTCTACCAAAATGCTCATAATGTGAGGCTGAGAAACACTGACCTACCTCTGCAGATACCTAGAGCTCCTTGATTTCTTGGGTAAGTGCCTTGTGTCTTACAAGTTACCAAGATGCCCAGGGAAGCAGAGCTCCTCCATACAGCAGAGTGTGTTATTGATTCCCCTTCAGCTGCCACCTTCCATCCCCAGTACACTGATCTTGTTGGAAGTGGGGAGTCTGGGCCAGGCATCTTTAATTTAAATTTGGAATCACTCCTGCTCATCATTAAGCTTCAAGATGGCTCTTCCAGGACGAGGGGAAAACATCTCTCCTTGAGATTCACTGATGACCGAGATAAAGCCCCTGGAGATGTAGCGGCATCCCCAGGCAAAGCTGTGCCTCGCTGGATTTACCCCAGCACAACTCTGATCCCTCTCTCCTGCCTCCACTCACACCCTCCAGAGGGCAGCCCAAGCCCTCTGGTGATGGAATAATTGGATTGGGAAGGACATGTACTGGCCAGCCAGGGGGACCCCGACACTGGTGACCACAGTAGCCTGTAGTCTAGGAGGAGTTCCAGCCTGCTCACATCTCGAGGCCATAGGCCAGGGTTCTGTTTTCACTGCCTGTGGCAGAAGACTGGACTCTGACGGTACTAGCATTGCATGTCCTGGGCTTATCTGCTTTAGGCATCAAACACCCTAAACCATCTTTCTCTTGTAAGATTCTGTCACCTTCCCTTTTTGCTTTCTCTCCCCAAACCCCAAATACCTGCCGAAAAGGGTTTAGGTTTCCTGGAAAGAGCATAAACAAGAGAAAGAAGAAATCTGGGGTCCAGTTAGACTACATCACTTTCAACTTCCTCTTTCTGCTCCAGTTTTCTCATCGGCTGACTGTGAATTAGTTTGGTAATGACGAGCACAGTAAAATAAAGAGGAGAAAACTTTCTGTGAGCCCCTAGGATGTCAGTCTCTTCCTGCCTACTCACAGGAAAATGAGCCCAGTCACGCAGGACATACCCAAGTCCCCCTGACACCTTTACTCTCGCATTCAATGATATTCTCAGCCTACTTTCGAATGGATGTGTCACTCTGCTTCCGGCCCAGACATCAGTGATTCCTCACAGCACCACCAGCTCCACAGGGGATCGGCCTCCCTGATTCATCAGCCTGGGTGGCGGGTGCCGGATACATCGCTATGAGGCTAGCTAATGCCTATAAGATGGCACCCACGTCAAGGCCAGCAGTGCCTGCCCATGGATGAGAAGCCCCATCATTTAAGACTGTCACTGGGAGGGGAGGTCACCCAGATGCAATCTGGACGTCACAAGACAGCTCTTCCAAAACAAGAGGTTCCCAGACATTTGATCTTTCTGATTTCTGGGGACTAGAACAACAGGCACCAGTGGCTGGAAACCTCCAGTCTTATCCAAAGAGATGTGAGCTTAGGTATGGAGACAGTGTGCTTCCTGATGTCAAATGTCATTCCTGCTAGAATTGCAGTAGGTTGTGTTTCTTCTAAGCACAACTGAACACGGACAGGTCAGCAGGGAACAGTGGGGAGGAGATGCAAGAAATCACTAGGGAGATCATACAGTCTTACTGGAAAAGCGACAGACAGGACTCCCCACTGTCTATCGTAAGGATGGAAGAGAGGTCATTGTCCAGATGGGAACCTCTGAAAGGGGTTTTGGTGTTAAAAAGCCAAATGTAACGCTAAGTGCACATCAACTAGCTTTTTCTTGTACATGTGCCACCAAAAAATGGATCCCTCATCCTTGCTGATTATAAAATAGATCAGCAAACCCTCAAGATTGTTTACAATTATGAGATTAGTGTAGAGGAAAGACAAGCCAAGGGACACCCCACTCAAGTCTGCTTTCCAGCGTCACTGCTCTTCAGTGACCTGACAGGTTGCTGAGCACAGAGATGCTCAGAAGGTCCAGAGGACTGGGCTGCCACAGGCAGGTGTGACTTCAAGGCTGTGGATGCTCTGGAGGTTCAAAGGCACAGCTCTGCTCTGTTCTCCACTATGATGAGATCTGTGTGGTGTTAACCTCAATTCTGTTCTGAGGTTCCACATTCTTGTAAGACCTGCCAGGATGGCTACAATATTTTTTCTTTTTCCTTCCTGCCCAAGGTCTGCTGGTAAATCCAGTTTTCAGCACACTAAGTTATTTTAATTTCAGCCATTTAACATTCTTTTTAGCTGTTTTCTTCTTGGCCCCTACTGGACTTTGGGAAATGAATATTTTTAACACCCACACATTAACTACTACTCTGACAGCTGGTCCTCTGACCTCTGGAAGGATGACTACCCAAAGTGGTCAGGGAGACCCACAGATCGATCCCTGGGTCGTATCCCAGGGAGTAGTGGTAGTAATAGTTCAAGCTAGGCCTACCCCATTTGACAACTGTGACTTTAAATAGATGTCACAGAGTCTGGAAACCCGAAGCCAAATCATTTTTATGGAATCAGTTTTGGACACAAGGAAAGACTTACCCATGCTTCCCAGGCGTGGGTACCAGGAGAATCTCTCTTCCGGCTTCATTGTGGGGCAGCAGCTGGGCGACATACCTCCCGGAGGGCTGCAGGTGCCTGTGCACGGAGACGGCCAGCGTGCAGTGCTCACTGCTGCTCCTCATCCACGGGCTCAGGATGGTGTGTTTGGAGTCCACCGATGTGTTGAGGAGGAGGAAGGAGCCTGGGAAGAAACACGAGAAATGAGCAGTCCTTCGCTAGGATGGAGAGACCAATAGCATCAAAGTGGGAGATGCTGGAGGCTTTTCTTGCTTCCTCTTCTCTTCGCTTTCCTTTGCAAACAGTGTGCATGATACAGACAGATGGCAGCTGGGGACCTGGAATTTCTAACCTGCCAGGGCAAAGGTCTAACTTTCGCTTTCTTGCTGACTAGCCCTGTCCTTGAGCCTCAGTTTTTCATCTGTAAAATAAGAATAAAAGCATCTATCTCAAAGGACTCCCCTTCCTTTGTGTATTAGCTGAGTAACCTTAGGAACAGTGTTAGCTCTCTTAGGTTTCACTGTGCTTGTTTATAACGTGATGAAAAAAGTTGGCTGAATTCAATAACCTCTTGAAATCTATTTCAGCTCATGGGTGCAAGTCGTGTGAATTTGCAACTGGTTTCCACAAAGAAAGCCCTGCAAACCCCTCCTGGTGAGGTGCTTGAAGCCAAGTTTCCCTCTGGGACGAGCCAACCTTGATTCCAACAGCACAAACCAAACAACCTACAAGAACCCTACATTCGGGAGCTTCCTGTCATCATAAAGGCCCAGCACGTTTTACTGTCCTAGGCAGCCCTCTGAGGCATTAGTTTATCCACTGCATGTCTCATGGAGGTTTTGGACCAGGAGACACTGCTCTTTTTTCATAAAAGCCTACGGCAGCGTGATCCTCAACTTCCACAGTGAGAGCCAGCTAACGAGGGCTCAGCTTTCATAAGCGCCTTCCCGGTCCCTCGCTTAAACACCTGCCATTCAATCTGCACATAGCCCAGCTTACCACTGAAGCAAATGACTTTCCAACCTGTGATGAAGAATGAAGCAGACTAAAGCGAGGGATTCCTACCAGACAAGCATTTTCAAAGAAGAAGAGACATGTAGAATTTGGAAAGTAGGTACAAGTGACTTCTGATTAAAATCAGGATGAGATGAGCATGCGACTACTTCCCAGCTGGATGGGGACACTAGGAACTAGCACTAGGTTCAGTATACAGTACTGCGAGCTGACACCTCTGTATCACTTCTGTACCAGGGTGGGTGGACCACTGGAGAATGCTCTACGACTCCTAGTAGATTATCTACATTTCACCCCTGACTTATAATAGGTAGAAGCATTCTGGCTATGGGGACAGTGGAAAAGACAGACCCAGAACTAAGAAGAACATCAAACACAATCTCTTGCTTTTCTAGAGAAGCAGACTGGAGACACAGATGTGGCAGTGATTTATCAAGTTGCAGTTGACACGTGAAGGCTAGATGCCAGGCTCTGGCATTCTAAGCAGTGCTTTTTTCCCCCCTTGTATTTTCTTCATTATTAACAAGGTCTTTTAGCCTAAAATATGAACAGGGTACTTTGTGTGCAGGATTTACAGTTCAGCAACTCCTCCACCTGAGGAGAAATAGAAGCAGATGGATATTTGCCCAAATCCAACGATTCACTCCTCCCTTACTTCTTCCTCTCTCGGACTCCTTTCACTGGATGTCTGTTTTGAGCAGCATCCAAGCACAGGGTCTGCCCTGGGGACACAGACATGAACTACACACCCTTCCAGACTTTGAGGAACTCCAGGTCTGACAGGGTTGAAAAGATGCTGTAAGAACTATCCCCATCTGCAGAGGTTATAAAATCATAACACATATAAAGTCCTTTGGGAAACTCCAGGAAGATGACTTTAGATCCCAAAGAAAAAGACTCTCAAAGTAGGTCTCGTAAAGGGAGAAAAACAAAGATATTGGCATAAGTAGCAACACGAACTGAGGGGAAGAAGGATGAAGATATAAAAGTAGAACATGCTGACTTGCAGAGTGGGGCATGTGGAGAGACTGGGACATTAGAGGCAGGAGTGGCGATGGTGGGGCCACAGCACAGAGAACATATAACCCCTGGGTGAAGACAGTCTTCTTACTTTATTTTGTGGATAACAGGGAGCTAGGCATTTTGAGCAGGTACATGACACTGTCAGAATGGGATTTCTAGAGGACAGATGGGGAAGGAAGGGGGGACCCCATGTCATCCTACATCACTACATTTGGGCAAAGATATGACTAAATATTAATATGCCATCTTCAATATGTTGGAAACACAAGTGTCATGTTAGAAAACATTCTTTGGGAATAATTGGGGTTCCCAATTCTAAGTTAGCGTGCATCTGTCCAGAGCAGGTGGCAGTGCTGGAAGTATCTCTGGTCCCAGACTCCTTCAGGATGAATTTACAAATAAGGGGACAATAACCGTGGGATCTGAGCCTTCTGTGGATGTTTCCAAGTTGTGAGGAAGTTGGGTTGAAAGCTGTGATTTTTCTAACTACCTAAAGAACCTGGGAAAAATGAAGGCACTGTCCTGTTTCTTTTTAGAAAGAGCACAGATGTGTGTGGGCGTGGTCACAGTGGTCACAGTATTCATGGGAGCCTCAAAAACCAAGTCAAACGTATTGGGGAGTCCGGATGAGAGCTCATCCTGCATCCCCGGTCCTTGTTCCTAGGTGTGGGAAGGCACGTAAATTCTGTGCCTGTAACTCAGTAATGGAATACCTCAATAAGGGGGACTCTTTCAAAGCTGACTGGAAGATGGATGATATTTCCAGCTCCAATATGTCAGATGATGTTTATATGAATTTTATTTTGTGCAACTGGACTACCAATAAGAGACGGAGCTTAAAGTATTTTCACTCTCAATGAACCTCTATAGTTGAGAGCTATCTTTTCATCAGCAGTTTTTCTCTGCAAAAACAGGAAAAAATACATTTCATAAGCTCCTTAGGATATTGTCAGTATAAATCTTTTAAAGTCAGTGAGGATTTCTCTCTCCTCTCCCTCTTTTCTGGTTCCTGTTTATTTTGCTCAGAATAGCTTGGAGCTATGTAGAGGCTCCTGGGTTTTCCTGTAATTAAGAAGGATGGACTAGTGTAACCCAGGCCTTCCCCCGGGGTGGTCATGGGGGGAATAGAGGAGCAGATCAAAGAGCCCAGCTCACACAGTGTGGGAATGATGCTTCCCTCAGTACAGGGCTGTGTTGATGTGGTCGATGATTAAGTACAACATGGTTGTGATTTTCACTCTGGTCACCAATGTAGACATGTGCAGCTTTCCCTTCAACTAGTAGGGTGCAAACTATGGGCTGGACACTAAGGATTAGGAACTTGGAGATAATCTTTTATATCTATCCTTGGCCAGCTACAGGCCCCAAGAAAACTAATGAATTATTTAAATTCTCTTAATTTGCTCCAGTGTAACATGGGAATAGTATCCCTTATATGGCTTCTGTGAAAGTTAAATAACATGAACCAAGTAGTCAAGAAAGTGCCTACAGTAGATTTGTGACAAACATCAGGGCCTAGTTGGAGGAGTGTCCTAGTCTAGAACTCTGTTGATCTATCATTAAACTTAGAGTTAGAATGGCTGGATTTCAGCCCTACCTTTGCCGCTACCAAGCTTCCTTTGTTTGTAAGAAAAAGGCTGGACAGAGTCTCTCTCAGGATTCTTACAGCTCCATGCTGTCAGGAATTCTATCTGGCTGACTGGAATATTATAAATCTAAAGGAGCATGTTTAAGTCCCCAAGCCCCCAAGTTGTAAGCACTTCTTCTCCTGTGGGCCAACAGTTTCAGTCGATTGGCCAAAGACACCATGAACTTTCCCTGCTCAGTTGTAAATTGTGATTCCCTGCCATGCCTTCCTCTCTCCCAGTTGACACAAACACATCTCCAGGAAGGGTTGCAGGCCTGGCTTGTACAGATGCTTCCCCTACAAAGTGGGTGGTCCCACCTCTAACTCTTCTAACTACGTGTAGCCCATGTCAGGTACTCTCATCTTCAAGACCAAAGTAATCCATATATATGGCAAGAAATCAAACAGTGCAGAACAGCTTATGATATAAACGTTTGGAAAACTGCTTCCAAACTCTGTCCTTTCCAAACAAATGTCACAACCGGAAAAGAAGATTTTTAAGGACTCTTAATCGTTAGGTGGTTATCTTCATAATTCTAAATATTTGTGGGTACAACTGTACACTTTTTATGCTGACAGTACAATAAAAAAATAATATTACCTCTTATAATTCTGATATGAAAACCATCTTGAGTTTTCAATCACTTTTTACTTCTTTATTGCTTATCTTTTCAAAATTACACGAGACATTTACTGCTTGTTCTGTAAGCTTCGGACACTGTTGGCTGAGCCCCCACTGTAAGATGAGCTATTAGTCGTTCTGCCCATCCTTGTACGTGTCCTATGTCACATTCAACCTCCAAGTCAGCTGTACTTTCTCTTTACTTTGTCAAGGTTGTAAAAGAGTGATTAAGGCTTTTGTGTTCACTTTACAGGTTGATGCTAAACATTGAAAATCAATAAACAGGACTTTTATACTGATGACTATATATTTTTTCACTGCAGTGATAAGAGCTATATTTACAATCTTCTCTATGGGTCCAATAATACATCCCACTCCAAGGAGAATGTCTCCAGCATCAGTGAGGTCAAATGCCTCTCTCTCTCCTCTCTCTCTCTCTCTCTTTTCCCCCATCCCCTTCCTTGCTCTCTCCTAGTTGTCAAAATTGTGGCACATTTTAATTTGCCTTACATTTGAATCAGGCCTACTTTATGCAGTCCCCCAACCAATTTTAATTGCTTTTCCTTTATTTGATGTCTGCCTTCCTTATCACATCACTAACAGTTCTCTGAGGTCATTCTTGAAGATACTGACTACTTCTTCTAACATGTACCCAATTGCTTTTTAGGTCCCTAGCACGTCTATCATTCTCATTTTCCTTTCACTGAGACTCATGTTAATCCCAACATCTTCAAGAAACTTCCTCAGAGGGAAATTTCTTTGTGAATCTTTGAATAAATGGCATATTTTTATTTTACCTTCATACTTCATTAGTAGCTATTCTGGTATAATTTGTTTTGGAAATTTTGCCTCAGAAATGAAAAGGCCTCATTTCAATGTCGTCTAGTATCAATGTTACCAAGGAAAAGTCTGATGCCAGTTTTAGTTGTAATTTATTTGTAGTGGAAGGATTTTTTTGATCTCTTTAGGAGCATCCAGAATCTTTTTTTAACTCTGAAGTTCTAAAATTTCCATACAACAAATATCAGTGAGGATCTCATAGGAACTCACGGATGTCATCTAATGCACTCTCTTAATCAGAAAGCTTCCCTTTCATCTCTGGCAAATCTTAATTCTATTACTTCTATGATAATTTATTTCCCTCATGTTCTCAGTCTCCAGGCTTTTTCAAGTTAACAGATTCACTTTTGTTTTTTACATCCATCTTGCTTTCCCCTGCTGCTGCATTATTCCTACGCTGGATGATTCTGGCTCAGCCCCTTATAGTCAGACAGGAAGGCAGACAGGAACTCAGTGAACATGTTCTTGTTCTCCACGGCAGGATCTACCTGACGGTGTGTCAGGGGCCGGCTGGCCTGCAGTCACCTGCTTTCCAGTGAAGGATGGGTCACTCTGAGCATGAACACGCAATCGGAAGCCTGAACTCTTCTCTGCATTTGAATTTGTAGAGAAAAGCTCCTTTATTATTTCTTCGACCGCTAAGCGTTCTGCTACCTTTAGCTCTGGAAAGAATTAGACCAGCAGGAGTTGGAAGCCATCTGGGTCAGCCTCAGAGGAATTTCCGTCTCCTTCTTGACCCACATCCTTGCTCCAGCGACCTCTCCCCTGAGCTCGTAGCAGGGGCCTCACTCTTGTGCTCTGCACTTTGGGGCTACGTGTACTTCAGACCCTCCATTCACAGCCTCTGCTCTGTCACCGCTTGAGCTCAAACAATCACTCATGCCTTTGCTCCTCTTCTGTTTGCTGTTCAGAATTGATCCCCCACAGAATTCTTTAATATAACTTAGTAGGACCTCAGGAGAGAATGAGACACATATGTGCTCGTTCTACCCTTCTGAACCAGAAATGCCTCAATCATATGCTGTGAGTGAGAACATGAATACAGAAATGTATAGATGGATGAATTTCCATCTCAATCAATCAGACATGATTCTGGCATCACTGGCTAATTGTCCTTAGTGCAACGAACTATTAAATCATTACTATCCACTGTTACTCATTTGGTAGATCGTGATGTCACTCATGTAGATGGGAACTAATGAACAGAGGCTTAATGGGTTAGAATGTGCACAGGAGTGCAGCGTCATGCCCAGCATGGTATACAGACACATACCCCGAGGCATGCATCAGGCAACAGCTCTGTGCCAGCAACAGGGAATAATTGGTGCCATCTCTCACAGAATGCCAGCCCTATGTTGTGTTCATCAGCACTACGAGAGAGCTCTGTGATCAGATGTGTCTGAGGATCCCCAAGTTCAATAAAACTAAATAGTCACTTTTGCTGAGGGACTTCTCAGAGTCTTAAAATGTCAGTAAAAGCTGGGCGTGCTGGCTCATGCCTGTAAACTCAGCACTCAGGAGGCAGAGGCAGGAGGATTACTGTGAGTTAGAGGCTTGCCTGGGCTACATAGTGCACTCAAGGCCAGCCTGAACTAAAAAGTGAGACATTGTTTAAATAAAAAAAAGACAGTGAAAGTTGTGACAATTCAGAGGTGGAATCGAAAATGAACCTCTGCCCAAATTCTGCTGAGCACTCTGCCTCTGTATATAATGTACTCTGAGACATGCTTCACACACCCTTTGTGGATCTACTTTTCCTCCAGAAAATATTTATAAAAAGTCAGAGAGGTAAAACAATCATGGAAGGGAGCAGTGAGAAGGTAAAGCAGATGGGATAACATACCTGCATCTATATCTAGAAATCTATGCATCTTTGCTGTATGATATATCCTTAGCTATATCACCTGTGAAATCGACTCTGCTATGAGACTTTCAAACTGTCTTCTCATTAAGACCCAAGTGCCACGTGGCAGAATCATGCTCCTAGGGAGGCTCTTTTGAACCACTGCACCACTCTGTCCGCAGGAGGAGACTTAACAACGTTACGATTCACACCTGATTTTGAGAATGTCTTAGATAAAAATAAATATGGTGATCACCACGGCACCTTGGTGGCTGGTCTGAATTCAGACTCCCTGCCCAGAATCCCTCTCTCCGCCTGGCCAGGACAGAAGTCAGCGGTGGCGCTTTCCATCCAGTGACCGGTACTGTGGCCTCCAGTGGCCCTCAGAGATCAGTCTCCTCTCGCAGCACTCAAGACCGGACCGGGCAGCTGATCTCAGCTCTTCTGTCTGACAGTCCCCAGAGCCCATCCTGCCAGGTGGGATCCACGCAGGTGAGCACTCTCAGGCTCTGGTTTGCCTCGTGATAGCTGCGCAGCCTTTGGGGCTCTTAGACAAGAGCCCCTCATGTGGCCTCAGGAATTCCAAACCACGCTGGAACAATAGAAGAGCCTGCTTATGGTGTCTCCCCCAAATTCAAATTCTACTACCCTATGTAGTCTTCACTCGAGCTTTAGGTTTTAGAATAGATTTTAGAAAATATTTTTTTCAAATTATTAAGTTCATTGGTATGATTTAGATATATGTAATGATCACATTCATCATCTTAATCCCTCTTTTGTTCCCACCCCCCCCATCAACCTCTCTTTACCTCCTTGTGTACGGAAACTTTGTTCCAAATTTTGCCTTTTTCTCTTTTCCATTTCTTCCTACTCCTGCCTTCCTAGTTCCCCTTCTCATTTGAGTAACTTTTTTCTATTTTATAATATCTAGTATACATTTTCTCCTTATTTACACTTTCAGTTTCTCACAGCAGAGCAAAAATGTGACATTTATACATGCCCAATTTATTTCACTTTAATGTATACCTAAAATGCATCAAGGAAGTTAAAATAAAAGAGTATGGTCTAAATGTCTCAGACTGATCCTGCTCTACGGCTGAGTAGTACTCCACTGTATATAAAAACATATCTTCTTTATTCATTTGTTGACTGATGGGTGTTTGTACTGTTTCCAAGATTTAGCTATTACAAGCTGAACTGCTATAAATATGCATGTGGATGGATTGCTGTGGTATGATGCTTTAAATTCTTTCAGGAAGATACTAAGAAGAGATATATCTTGGTCCAATGGAATCTCAGGTTTTGAGAATTTTGAAATTTAGAAGGAGTAGCTAAAACTATCCTCTCTGGCATACTTAGTCTGATAGTACGATAAGAGAAATACAGAAAATCAACCATCTGGCAGCCTTGGGAAACCATTAGGACCAACCTCTCACCTCACAGGTGAGGAGACAGTGCAGTGGGGTGAAGGACTGCGCTCGGCTTCTACAGTGAGCAGCTAAGCTCTGTGGAGCTGAGCCCCTGCGCCTTCTCCTGTCTCTCTCCGTCTCCATGTGGAGTGTTGGAATTATCCCCGCTACCTTCTACCACCAGGACACAAGCAGACTGCTTTTCTGCTGTAGAGGAGAAATGACACCAGTTTTGGAGATCAAATGAGTAGAAAAACCAAGTATTTTCATTAAAGCAAGGAAGGGTAGTAGAGGGAGTTCTCTTGATAATGATATTAATGTTTACATGAATTCTGTTGTGGCCTAGAAAATACTGATACATTTGCTCATTTCACAAACTTCTACAAATTCAAAATGCAAAATAACCTCTTAGGTTTAAGTTAGCTATGGCAAAGGTTTCCTAGAAATGGTAAGATCTACTTATACTTGTGTGCATAGTCATATATGTGTTTTGTATACTTATACACAGACATACACGCATATATATGCACACACATATACAGATGTATATCTATACATAAAAGTATGTTTTCTCTATCTCTTTTTATATCTCTGACCCTGTTATAAAGAATAAACCATTTTTAGTGGAGGCACATATATTTATTATTTTTTAAAAGCCACTGAGTTTCATTTAGCAAATAGGGGAAAAGCCAACACGTTCTACATACTGACTGTGTCCTGGAGTGTTAGGAAAAAATAAAAATAAAAAGCAGTGCAGATAAATAGAAAGAAACAGAAGTTAAAGTGCAGAGAGGCCTTTTTTCTCCTCACAGCCCATTTTGGTAATCCTCAAGGAAAAGGAAACGCACTTGACCTGAGGAGAAGGCGACAAGGGAACCGAATGAAAGTGAAACAATTGATTCAATTCAATGAGAAACAGGAAGAAGGACAGATAAAAGGATCTGCTGTGGGAGAAGTCAAGAAGGGAGGAGTTAGGGACAGGAACAAAATTCCAAGGAACAAAATCCACTTTGGGAAGAAAAGCACAAATCGAGTTTTCCTTTGTCCCCCTAGATTCTTTACTCTGCCATCACACTGTTCGATTTTTGCTTAAGTCCCAGACGTCACAACATAAATATCTTCCATGTCAGTTGTTTAAGTTTTGCTAAGACATGGAAGGCTTTACGATTTCTTCTTTGCATTTCATTGATGTTTTTAATTAAAAAATTTAAAAAGCAATTTTCCATCCATGTCCTTGCAGGAGTCTCACAGAATCCTGGACTGAAAATGACAAGCTCTGAGGTCCCACGTGCTACGGCTCTCAGCCACACCACTGTTTCAGACAGAGCACGAATTGCCACAGCTGCCTGTGTGCCCCAAACTGATTCAAAGCAGCCACACTTCATGCCTCTTTTGGTTCTGGGTAAGAACAAAAAGTCGCACAGTGCCAGATGCCCTTCCACTGGGTGGCACTGTAAGGGAGAAGTTCAAGTTTGTCTAGGGCAAGTGTACCGTATGCCTGTTTCCTCAGCCTGAAGGTTGAGATTTGTGGCTTTCTACAGACTAGGTGATCCTTAGGGGCTTGAGCACACTTGCACCCATGTGTTAAGCCTCGTCAGTGGCCTTCTTAACACCCCCGCCCTTCTTGTCTCTCCTGACCCATGGCCTCAACTTCCCTATAGTCCTGCTCACGCCACGTAAACTCCTGCTCACAAAATTCCCTTATTGGGCAAGACCCTAGGTTAAACCAATGGACCCTCACCCCTTCTCAGCCCTCACCATGCCCTGTGACTTCTTGCTATAAAAACACACTAAACCTAAATTAAGCTGGAGGAGTTCCAGAAACCTTCTCCAGGGTCTGCATCATGACTCTGCGCCTCACCCTCCCTGATGCGGAAATCCCACTACACATCACAAAAACAACAGCACCGCACAGGAGCATTCACCATTCTGTTTGGTCACAAGGACACTCGTGTAAGAGGACTTCCAGAACCGCTTCAGCAAATGTCCTAACAATGGGACACACGTTCAAACCAAGGGGTAGTGAAGGGATTAATGGCAAAATGTCTTTAATACGTTTTTAAAAGCTTAAGGCTGAGGATTTATCCCAAAGGTTCCAATGCCGGTCTATTTATTTATTTATTTATCTATCTATCTATTCATTCATTCATTCAGTTTTTTGAGACAGGGTCTCACTTTGTAGGTAAGGCTGGCCCTGAGCTCAGCCTTGAAATCACAGCAATCCTTCTGCCTCTGCCTCCCGAGTGCTGAGATTACAGAGGTGAGCCACCACGTCCGGCTTTGTGGTATGTGGTACTGACTGTTGGTGGGTGTGAGTCCACACCCCGCATTGTTGTATGTGGTTACCTGGGATCGAACACAGGCCCTGTATTTGCATGGCAGGCACCGGAACCACTGAGCTAAATCCTCAGCCTTTCAGTGCCTGTCTTGCAAGGGCAAGGTCTCAAGTTCAATCCTTGGTACCAAAAACAAGCGAAAAAACAAAGAAAATTTTTACAGTTCAAACATTCACTAAACATATATTTCAATGACCTCTCATTGTTTGCCCCATCTATAAAATCTGTTCATCGCACTTACAACTTCTTATTAAACACAGTTGAGGCTTTTACTTTCTGCTTTAAACTCTTCAACAGCTTCCACCGGCCACAGGTTAAAACCCAAATGCCGACTCTGACCTACCAGAAAGGCCACAGGGAAGCTGACCGAACTGCCGTGGTTGGGCTTCTTGGCTCCTAGATCAACTTCCTTCCTCTTTGATGAAGACTAGGAGTTTCTTAAAGACTCATTTGATGTAAACAGCTCTCGTGCAGGCTGCCATGTGATACAGATCAGGGCAACCAAATATAAGCAGAAGCATACCATATTATGGTCACATTCAGCAAATAAAAACACAGGCTATCTGTTCGATGTGAATTTCATATAGAAATGTTTTAATAAAAACATGTCTCATATTCCACAGAGCAATGTTCCTTCAGCTGAGAAAATCACTTGTTGTTTATCTGAAATGTACATTTAACTGGGCATCTTATGTTTTATATGGTAACCCTGTGTGCTAGAGATTTGGGGGAAAGCTATTTTCTTCTCCTTTCTTCCTCATGCCTGGAATGTAGACATAATGCCTGGAGGTGTGGCAGCTCTCTTATGACCATAAAGTAACAGGAAGCAGCTCATGGAATAGAAACACAGCAAATGAATCTGCCTCAGTGCTGAAGCCCCTCTCTCTGTCCTTGCTGTGAGGAAACATCCGTGATACTATCCAGTGAAGACAGTGCAGAGTGGACTTCTGCTCTTTCCTACTGCTGATTAGCGCAGGCATCTTCTTGTCCTGGTCTAGGGCCTAGGGCCTAGCATAATACCAGGGACAGTGTTTCTTCAATAAACACTTGCAATGTGGACAAAGAAGTCATGCTTAACAACAACAACAAAAAAATGGGTAATCTGCTTATTTCCTGTAACATATCAACTGGAGTGCCAAACTTCTTGTTTATATTGGGAAGGATGATTTTCCCCCTTTTAACTGACTGTTGGCTACAGGAGGGTGATTATTTGTAACATAAAACAAATCAATTTTTTAAATTCCCAGAAATTTATACCTTTAAGATCATTGTTTCTCACATTGTAGTTTGTAACTCATTAGTGGTCTGTGAAATCAATTTAGTGGGTTGTGATCACCATTAAATAAAAGGGGGGGAGGAGGAGAAGTAAGAGGGGGAGGGAAGGGAGGAGACTAGCAAAAGAAAGAAATAAGATGAAATTGTAAGATATACTTATTACAGTTCCCCTTTGCAAGACATGGCTTCCAACATGTATGAACACACACACACACACACACACACACACACACACACACACAGCGAGGTTCATGCATTTTGTGTTATTACATAAAATAAATTCGTTATTGTGGATCACTCTGAAGAAAAATTGAAAGCCAGTCCCAAGATGAATATTGTTCAAATTTCAAAGGTCCATAGGAGGAAATTACACTGGCCCAGTACTGGACCCTAAGCTGACACTCAGGTGTAGGGCAACTCTGCGAGAAGTGACACATCCGGATAGCATTTTATGACTTATGACATTGTGTCATACCAACCATCTTATCACCACCCCGCGAGACAATGGCCCCGAGTTTCAGCTCTGCAGCAGGAACAAGCCACAGGAAGCTTTTAGTACCTGAAAATCGGCTGACGCAAACAAGGAACCAAAATCTTTATATTTATTTCATTTTAAGTAATTTACATTTAAAAATGGATACTTAATTTGATTATTGAAAAACCATGTTTGGAATTTGGTATGTTAATCTAATTTTTCAAATATAAATTTTATGAAATCCTGATCAAGTATTTCAATGGAAAATTAAGATTTCAAACTGAAATGTGTTTTCAGTATAAAATGCATACTGGATTTCAAAGATTTAGGATAAAAAAGAATACAATGGTATTTTATTAATGAGTTTTATATTGATTATATGTCAAAATGATATTAGATATATTAGATCATACCAAAATATCATTAAAATTAAGTTCACCTGTTTCTTTTTGGTTCTGCAATATGGTTTCTAGAAAATTCAAAATGAAATTGTGGCTCAAGTTATATTCTATTAGACAGAATTGCTTTAAGGATTAAGTATCTTGCTCTAGGCCACCAGGAAAGCAAGTAGAGCACCCATCATTAGAATCCAGGTCACCTGACTACAGTCCATGTCGCCTCCTGAACTACACTTCACATCTCACGTCTCTTTCCACTAAACTACAATAATTCACATCCTTAAAAACAGTGAGCAGCTGGGGTGTGGTGGCACGTATACCTGTGGTCCCAACACTCAGGAGGCTGAAGCAGGATGATCCCACAAGTTGGAGACCAATCTGGGCTACACAGTAAGTTCAAGGCCAGCCTAGACTACCCAGCAAGACTCTGTCTCAAACCCCTCCCAAATAAAAATAAATACAAACAGTAAGCAAATGACAGGATGAGAATGTGAATGATGGCTAACATTAACCAAGTACCAACCTGTCCAGGACACTCTGCCACCGTCTTACAAGCTTAAGGCACTTGATTACTATGCCCACTTTTAGATGAAAATCAGAGAGGCTCAGATATAATTACATTGCCCGCCAGTTTCTGGCATCCAGGGGCCAGAGCATGGGAGGAGCCCGCAGGTGAATGACCGCTCAGTCTTTCCCAGACTGGGCCCTTCCAAGAGCAGCGTGCAGCCATCTCGAGTCCTTGCTGGATGTTTCCTTTGGGGAATAATGGCTGCCTGATCATGCTGTTGCTTCCAACACTGAATGGCAGAAATCGAAGCTCCACAGTTTTCATATATATACATAAAGCTCAGGAAGATGACTTGGAAGCTGAAAAATTTTTCAACCAGAGCATGAAAATGTGGGTTTCATTATGATCAGTACTTATTTAAATATCTACTTGTCATGTGAAACTAAATTTCAATAACAGTCTTACAATAGAGGGACAAATCACATTTTTATAGAAAAATGATTTTTTTTTTTTTAGTTAAAAACACTGTTTATACTCATGGAAGACAATTTAGAAAAAAATGTAAGCGAGTAAAGCTATTTATAGGGCTCCCCAGCTCAGTGGTTCCAGCATTTGCCTGGCAAGCACAAGGTACTGAGTTCTAGTCCTAGTAATCACATACCACAGTGCTGGGTGTGGTGGCTCATGCCTGTAATCCTAGCACTCAGGAGGCAGAGACAGGAGGATCACTGTGAGTTGGAGGCTAGCCCGGGCTACACAGTGAGTTCAGAGCCAGCCTGAACTACAAAGTAAGACCCTGTCTCAAAAAAAAAAAAAAAAAAAAGCTAATTATAGTACAATACTCAAACTTTCTATTTTGTTTGGTCTTTTCCTCCCTATGCATAAGATTTTTAAACTTTATAATTCTACTAAAGAAAATTTCCCTTGCCCTTTCAACTTAGCATTACATTTTCTGTTTTTATGCCTAATTTGCAAAATTGTTCATAAATACTCATAATATTCCAATAAGTAAAAATTACATTTAAGCTAGTTTAAATAATTACGTTATTTCCAATTTTTTGCTACAGTAGATAAAGTTGTTCTCCTGTGTCTGTGAATATTTTATTAATTCTGAAGGCTTAGTCCATCAACATGAAAAACTACTAGGTACTGTTTATATTTATAATCTAATTGAACTCTTAATAATCCGAAGGAGTTGATATAATTATCATCTCCTTTGTATCAATGAAATAAGACTAAGGGTCAGGTGACTTCTCAAGGCCACACAGGCAACCAGTGAGCAAGAACCTCCAGGCAAAAAGCTGGGGGTCTGTCCCAGGGCTGACAGCCCTGACTACCATGCTCTATAATTCATTGTGACGTTCATAGTCTATCATTAAAAGAGATGGTTATAACACCACATGGACAATGTGACCCTCATTTCATAAAATATAACAAATAGACAAATACGCCTATGGAAAAGAAAGTACTTGAAGGGTTCCCCAAAATGCCAAATTAGTAACTCTGGGTGGTAAAATTTCTAAAAACATTGTTTGAAATTTCCCAGATATGTGTTACATTAAAACCTGTTTTGTTGTGATAAGATAAACATACATTTACCACTTTAACTAGTTTAAGTGCACAATCTAATGGCAATTATTATACTCTCAATGATGTGTGACAGTAATAACACTCCAAAGGTAGAACTTTTCATCAACCTCATAAAAGGCCCACTTCTCAGTAAATGATACTTCCTTTCAAACCTTTCTATTGTCTTTGCTGTTTTTATGAGTTTACCTACTTCCATATGTTTGGTGTAGGTAGAATCTTAGGTATTTTGTATAGGTGGAATCTTTGTTGTTTTGTATCTGGCTTATTTCACTTAACATACTTTAAAGATTCATTCATTTTGTAGCATGTACCAGAATTTCACTTCTTTTTAAGGCTAAATACTATTCTATGGTACGCATACACTATATTTTGTTTAACTATGTGTTGGTGGGCATCTGCGTCATTTCTACCTTTTGAGTAATGTGAATGATGCTGCCATTACCTTTGAGTTGCTCCTTTCAACCTTTGAGCATATACCTGGGGTGGGACTGCTGGGTCTGACGGTAATCCTGTGTTTAAAGAGGCATCTGAACACTTTTCCCTAACAGAGTTATCATTTTACATGCCCATCAGCAAAGCATACAAGTTTCACTTCCTCTGTGTACATCCCTACCAAGGCCAGCTTATGTCTTTTTAAAGGATGTGGGTATGAAGTTGCGCTCACTGAACTTTGACATGCATTTTCCTAATGACTAGTCAGCTGATCATCCTTTCGCGTGCTTAGTGGTCATTGTATATCTTTATTGCTGAACTGTGTGCTCAAATCCTTTGCCAGTTTTAAATTGAGCTGCTTATTTACCTGTGCATTTTTGGGGGGTTTTTTTAATTTTTAAGTACTGGGGTTTTAACTAGAGCCTCTGCACTGAGCTACTTCCCCAACCATTTTTCTTTTATTCTTTAATTTTGAGACTAAGTTGCCCAGATTGGTCTCGAACTTACAATCACACTGGCTCATGTTCTCAGAGTGCTGAGATTATAGGCCTGTGCACCATGCCCAGCTTTAGTTACTCTTAAACTTAGAAAAATAAAGCACAGTGTCTTTTAGGCATGCTTTTAAAAAGCATATGTGATTGTGTCCATGGCCTGCTTTCATATCTCAAACTGTCTCTGGGGTGAAGTTCATTCTACCAGAGCACAGGCTGGCCCTGGGATCCCTCACGAGTTTCTTATTTGGCATCTCTGCCTCACTTCTGATGCTGTAGCTATTTTTCTTGATGTTTCCAAACTTAATTTTTCCATACTTTTTGTAGGGACACTGGCCTTTTCCCAGGCTATACTTTATGCTAAGAATGCCTTCCCTTCACTTCCCTTTCATCGCCCTTCTTTACTCACCTAAATTTTAATCAGCTTGGGGGTATGTCTTCACATAAACCTTCTGCTATTGTTTGAGGCAACCTGATCCAAATTCATGTTGAAGTTTAATCTCTATTGTAGTAGTTTTAAGAGATGAAGCCTTTAAGGAAATGATTTAGCCTTTTATACAGCTGGCGCCTTATGAAAGCGACAGGTGAATTGGTTTAGTTTGCCCTCCTGTCCTTTTTGTGACGTAGTGATGCAGCAACCAGCAGCCATCTTAAAATAGAGAGCAGCCCGCTGTAGACATTGACCCTACGGGCACCTTGGACTTCCCTTTCTCCATAACTATGAGAAACTCATTTCTACCACTTACCAGGTACTCAGCCTCAGCCTTGTTATAGCAGCACAACTCAGACACCTTCTAAACCATTTGGACTGAGCTATGGCCCTAGTGATGCAGTCAGTTGTGATATGCTGTGGATGTCTCTGAGATGTATCTGGATATATAATGGAGGCACCAGTGTCTGTCTCCTGCAAGGGACACGCTCACACCCTGAGAAGAGAAGTAGGTCTTTCACATTTGTATACACTGAAAGTCAGGCCCATAGAAAGAGCTTGATATCACTTGGCACAACCGATTCTTCTTCTATTCTAACTGCTGAATTACTTATTAATGAGGCTTTGTGTCTTGTCTATCACTAATGCATGTAATACCTGTTTCACCGAACCTTTGTCTGAACTGGGAATCATGACATTTGTTGTTTCTTTTAGCATGGCTTTAATTACTAGGGAGGTTGAATCATTTCCCACATGTTCTTTAATTGGTTGCTTCTCCTGTTTTGTGAGTCATCTGTTCAGCTCTTTTGTTGTTATCTATTGAAGGCCTAGTTTTTCCTCACTGATTTGTTTGAACTTCATAAAACTAGGCTATTAACCAATTAGTTATTGTATTTCCTAAGGTAAATACTCCCATGGGTTCTTTGTCATTTATTTTAACATAAAAATTTGAACAATTGTATACTGTTAAATCTCATTGATAAAGCTTACCAGTTTGCCTTTTTATATGTATGGACCTGAGTGTTCTATAATGACTTGCCAAAGAATTACTTTCAGTAGTATTTAATAAGAATAATCGCATTAAATGGAAATCAACTACTTTATGAGTTTCAGGCTGGAAATTTTAACTATAATTATATTCATGGAAATCATTAAGTGAGAAGAAATTAAAAAAGGAAAACCTAAGTGAGGAGTCACTAAATTTATATTATAAATTGAAATTTCTTTAGGATTTCCTTAGCTAGTTGAGCTAGAGAAAGAAAAAAGAAAACCTTAAATCTCAAGTGAGGTCTAAATTGCAAAACAACAGTTAGGCCTACAGGATGAGGTTTAGAAAACAGCTTGTAGGTTACCAGTCTGCAGAGCACACTGCTCAGACATGAGCTTCCGTTGATCCCAGTCAGAGTCAGCACTGGCTTGTAAATCTGGCATGATCATCAATGTTTAAAAAACAGAAATCTGGGCTGAGCATGTGGCTTAGCGGTCAAGGGCTTGCCTGGCATCCACAAAGCCCTGCAAGGAGCATGTGGTGGGAGGAGCTAAAGGAAAAATCTAGCCTCACTGGACCTGGCTTTCCGGTGGCCATAACTGATTGCTTGTGAGTATCTATTATGCTCTCTAATGGTCGTATTTTTCCAGTTCCCCACAGCCCTCACCATTCCCTGGAGTATCCACTGCTGAGGCTTCAGGTCCGTGTTTATTTATCATCTCACCACTGGCTCACTTCGCTGATTTACTTTATCTTACAGGCTTCTATGAGCATTGAGGTTTTGGTTTGGGATAATGAGCCAGGGTGCTGAAACATGCTGGGAAATCTCACCAAGCACGGAGGTCTGAGGGTTCAATTTCAATCCAGTTCTTCTGAACTGGCAGCAGTCTGTGAGGATTTAATCTATCCTGTAAGGGAAATTGCTGTCTGCTGCCCATTCCTACTCATCACCTCTCTCTCCTTCCCTTCTCCTCTTGGTTTGGATCTAATAAAAATGATTTACATTGACTCCAATTCAGAAATTCTGTAACCAAAGCTGGGCTATAGAAGAGAGTAGGGAAATGAGTTTAAAGAGACAGCTGGTATTTTCAGTTTTACATCCTAACAGCCACAGGTAAGGATGGTAGATAAACAGGAGCACAGTCTCAATTTCTTAGGACACCAGGAATGCTTTGAGTTTCAATAAATTAGAAAAGAAAAAGACCAAAGTTTGGTCAATTGTTTAGGACTTTGGAAAAAGACAACTGTTAAATATTTAGAAATATAATTTAGAGAAACAAAGGTTGTGAAAGGGAAAATAATGCCTTTCTGGCTGATGTAACCTTGACGAGAAGGAAACCACCTGAAATGCCAGGCTAGAGGATCTGATGGA
This sequence comes from Petromus typicus, assembly GCA_004026965.1. Classification (NCBI taxonomy): domain Eukaryota; kingdom Metazoa; phylum Chordata; class Mammalia; order Rodentia; family Petromuridae; genus Petromus; species Petromus typicus. The sequence continues at coordinate 97,816 of PVIR01002451.1, forward strand.
GAAGAGGCTGGATCTGGAATCCCGAGCAGCCATACCCCTGATAAATGAGGAGACAGCCAAAGTGCATCCCAAGCAAAACCTGGCTTTGTACCCAAATGTCACGGCCTGTCTTGGAGATGCTCCAGCACAGGCAGCGCTGGGGCTCAGCATGACCTGCCGAGTCCTCTGAACTCAGGAGAACCAAGGTCTCTCTGTCCTCCACCTATCTCTGTCTCTTGTCCCTCTTTTCCTCCTGAAGCACAGAAAGGGAACTTTTTCTGAACTTACTCTATCTACCTAAAGGTCATGTCTTCCAAAGGATTAACTTCTAGGAAAGAACAGATGGTGTGTATCTTGAATTCAGATGAACTTAAGTCTTAGCCTACTGTCTGTTCTTCAGGTGCACTCATCTTCTCTACAGGACATGTACTCTACTTTACGTCCCCTACTTTATTCCCTCCCATGAAGAAGAGTGTATGAGTTTCCAAGACCCTCTAGATTTTTGGAAACTAATTTTTCTGTAATGGTCTCATCTACATTATAAAGATCTATGTCCTTTGTTCTGCTCTCAGTCTGTTGTCAGTTTATTTCAGCAGACTCCATTACCAAACCTTTAGAATTGGCAAAAGGGAAGTTCTTTTCACCTCTACAGTGCTTATTGGTACCTTGCCAAAACATGACTCTGCCATTATTTGCTGTAATTTTAATGTAGGACAGACATACAGTCTCTTAAAACTTCTATGAAGTAGGAACACTGACGACCCTCTTGCAGAGTTTGGAGATTCACAGAGGAGACTCACATAGAAGTGCTTAGCACATAGTCTGGCGTTCAGCAAGGGCTCAAGAACTGTTTGCTCATTAATATTATCCTCACAATCATTATTATCACAAGCAAGACTGTCCCGAGTAATTGTGTTGCTGTCAAAATGACTTCCACAGATGAACAATAAAAGAAATGAGGCAGGATGAAATTCTCAAGGTATAGACCTTAGAGAGACCTAAACAGCGGCAAGTAGAGTAGAGGGGACAGAAAAGCAGCCACTGTGACTTCACAGATTCACTCTTCTTTAAATTCAAAAGTTATCAAGAAGTCTTAGTCTTTGCCAATAATTTTCATGGGAACTTTGAGGACTATCCACGTTTTATATAAATCTGGAAGTGACATTCAGCTTAGGGTTTTCTGATCAATATTCTACCTACACAGGTTTATACTGATGACATTTCCCGGGTTTCTCAAAGCTTGTTAAACTGGGCCTCAAGGGACAAGACGTAGCCTCCATTTGGAGTTTATAAGCTCATACTGCTTAGTCGACATTACAAGTTGTAAATATCTCTCCTTCAGACAATTTGTAGTAAATTACATTTCCATATTTTGATTTCTTTCTTCTTTTCATACTAACTAGCTGAATCAAAAATATCTCTACAAATGCTTCAATTTTATTGTCAGACTCTTTTCTAGAATGTGTCATAAAACATGTGTTCTATTCCATGGTTAGGGACATTTGTCACATGGAATGTGTAATAAAATGACACATATTGTGTTCCCTGAGTACCGGGTAGAACCTAAACAGGTAGATATTCACTGACTGATTGATGGCTGACAAAAGCAAATGCAACAATTCTTTAATAGAAAAATATAATGAGGTTAGCATTGCCCTTAAAGTCAGACCTATCCTCTAAATTCTGCTTGGAAGTAGCCTCCAGCACATCATTAAATAGCACAGTCAGAAGCACTAAGGCAGATTGAAAATGCTTGATTCTCAGAAAGCAAATGGACATGAGAAATAGAGGTACTTCCTACCTCACCAAGGATGCTGAAACTCTGAGAGAACTACTGCTGAAATCACTCCAGTCAGATCCTCAGGGTTCACAAACCTTTCACAGATCCTGGGGGCTTTGGATAGGTCACTAGTAGGACAAGAGATTAGCTCCCCTTAACTAACAGCAAGGCAATAGAAAAAACTTGAAAGCAGGGGCTCCATATGATGCATTCTCCTTCATTTGAAACACTTACTGATAGGCCAAGAACTAGACTTGAAGTAGGTCCTAGGTGTAGCCGTCTACCGAGCAGGGTGAAGGATACTTACAGAGGGTTTATAATAGACACCCTATTTGTCCTCAGGGAACGTAGAATAAAAAGAAAGCAAGAATGAGATTTTTTAAAAAATGCAGGTCAGAGGTGCCCAAATTCTAATGAACACACAATTTCCGGCTGTGGGTTGAGTGTTTATCTTCATATGTCCAGTCTTTGGCCCCCTCTCCTGCAAGTTGACCCCATGGAGCCTGAACTTGGATCCACTACTCTACTCTTGAAGACCTGTTACAAAAAAGGGTCAAGAGCTCTGAGCTTCTTCAAAGGGGTGAACGGCTGGCTCTTTTTTCCTCCCTGTCTGGTCAGTGATGTTTACAAAACTATGTTCCATGTTGACTTCTTTTGTTTCAAAAACTCTTCTAGTTGTTAAAAAGGACTGACACAAATCAAATTTTGAGTGAAAGTTCTTCCTTCTTTCTGACATCTCAATATGCATGATTTTCCTTAGTCAAGACCCCATCTCTTCTCCATTTTTAAACATGTATTTGTGGCATGTGTAACACTTCAGATCATTCATGGAACCAGTGAACTGCAGACCTGGGCAAGACTCTTAGAGTAGAAAATTTCTCATTTTAGGTTAGCACAGGCCTGTTCATTTCATGGTTAATTCTTGGCTAAATTGCTTTGCTCCTCCTCAAAGACATTTCTTTTGATTGTTAGCTTTTCCTTCAAAATGAAGCCGAGATTCTTTATAGTGGCCCAATACTGTCTACTCTCTCCTTGCCCTCGGGTCCGTCAGTTTACTCTGCGATTCATCTTCCAGTAGCAGGACTAGCTACTGCCGACAGCAGGGTCATTGTGCTCAAGGCCACCAAGCCTTTGCACATTTCATTCCCTCTACTACTAAACCTAAAAGTCTTTACTCATCCTTGAAGGTCTTTTCAAAGGCTGCCTTCTCTCGGATGACTTTTCCAATTTCCTCAAACTAAGGTGGTCTTGTTCTCCTTTCCTATAGCCATAATTTTTTTTTATAATAGAAAAGTTAGTGCATTATTATGACTTTGTACCCATAATTCCAGTCATCCTATGATTTTCCCACAGTTAGGATTTTCCCACAGTTCACTCACACAGCATTCACTAGTCTATTCTTAGCAAACCTTCAGTCCTGGCACAGAGTGATACCCAACAGTGATTCTTATATGAATTAAAAGAGAGTCTAGATTTAGAAATGTAAAATAATTTATAAATTTCTGTAACAGTTAAGAAGTCTAGTTGATATGCATCCAGCACTCCTTAAAGCATTCAGATGGGCTAACTCACATCTGAAGGCAAAGAGAGCTTCTGGAAAGTTGGACAGTCTCTATCTTAACTGCTTGAAATGGCATAAAAACTATAAGCTAAACTACCTTTCCAGGAATCTGTGTAATGCCCGATATCAAGCAGTGTACAATAAAGTGTATGCTCTAAGGATATTTAATGTATGCTCTAGTACATAATACTCTTGGTCCAACTTACTAGCCTTGTAAACATAACTATGTAAAACAACTGTTACTATAATTATCAGCCAAAAATCAAATTCAACGACAAGAGAATCCATGTGATGGCTTTGAAACTTCTACAGTTGGTTTTAGAGATTCAGAATTATACCCAAAGTATTAGTTAGGAATTCAGAGAGCCAAGAGACCAAACACCTTGAGATCCTGCGTAACTGGACAAGAGTGACAAGACAGACAGGAGAGTTAACCCCAAACTCCTGCCCAACAGAAGCTCATCAGCGACAGCTGCCTCACTGGTGACTAATAGAGATCTCAGAATTATGACACGATTTTTAATATGTTCAGTTTTCTAATCTTTGTTGTCTCTCCACACTGTTAATATTTGCCATCAACCCTTAATGAGATTCTATATCTTCATTTTGTAGGGTATATTTCTGTTAATTTATCACCTTCAGTCCCATGAGAAATGTGTTTCAGCAAGACATGGATAAATTATTGTAAAGCATATTTATTTAGCACAATCTAATTACTGCAATATTCAGGAAAGGAAAATGAATAAATCATAAATGAAGAGTAATAAGGGTAGAACTCTGCACATGGGCTTGTGGTGGGTGTGGGGGAGGGGTGGAGTAACACATGTATGTATGTGTGTATATGTGTGTATATCTGAGCCTTGAAAACACACTGTCATGATTTGGCAGGGGATTCCAGAGAGGCTATCTGGGCAGAGACGCCTGACCTGTGCTGTCCAGTGCAGTGGTCCTTATGTCTCCCCAGAGCTATGGAGCACGTGAAATGAATCTGATCCAAAGTCAGATGCATCTCAACTGCAACATTCATACTAGACTTAGTTTTTTTCTAAACATCAAGTAGTGTTATTTGGAAAGCAGTTTTGATGTTTCTTAAAATGTTCATGAACAAAACTTCTATAGCACAGGAATGGCTGAGGAAATCAACAAATGGGACCTCACTCTTTTAAAAAGCTTCTGCACAGCAAAGGAAACCACCAACAGTGCAAAAAGGCAACCAACAATGTGGGAAAAAATCTTTACCAGCTGTTCCTCAGATAAAGGGCTACTATCTAGAATATATAAAGAGCTCAAAAAAATCAGCCCACCCAAATTTAATGACCCAATTCAAAAATGGGCATCTGAAATGAATAGAGATTTTTCAGAGGAAGAAGTAAGAGCAGCTAAGAAGCATATGAAGAAATGCTCAA
>PVIR01002452.1:0-81114 GCA_004026965.1 Petromus typicus
GAAGCCGACACCTAGGAAGCGACAATTTATTTATTGTTGCTTTTATTTCTCTCAGATCTCCATGAAATAAAATTCACCTTTTATTTCTCCCAGATCTCCATGAAATAAAAGAACTGACATCCATGTAGATCCAAGACACTAGAAAATCTCTTTCTACCATTCCTCCCAAACATTGTAATTAGTTTTCTACTTATGTTAAAGGCGACTTACCTTAGTTAATGAATACTTTACAGAGTAGTATGGAATGAACTATAGAAACTTAGCCATGAGAAACCTGCCTCATCTCAGTTCACACAGTAAGTTAATGGCAGAATAAAGGCTTAATGACCACAGCCAAGCTTCTGACAGAAAGCAGGTTATATACCCCATAGCTCTCACCCATGCAAAATACACAAAGAACAGGAGTGTTTACATTTGTCAAAACTTTTCTGTCTTTCCAGTTGAACTTTCAGGTACGCTTTTCCCAGGAAGGCTGTGTGTCTGAACATCCGCTCAGCCTGTTCTGTGTGTGAGATTCTCTGAGGTCTGGAGAGCTGCCCTGAAATCCACACCCACCCCATAGGACTCGTCATGGCGGAAGGTCCCCTGGACACGACCCAGGGAGCGTCCTCCTGAGGGAAGGGTGAGGAAGCCACCCAGAGAGCTCCAGGAGACTCTGCCAACTCCAGTGTGCAACTGTTCCAGGCTCCAGCAGGGACCATCACTGGAATTCAGCAAGAAAAGCCTTCAGGATAATTACTACTGCTCTGGGGCTGACAGCTGCTCCAGGCTTGTGAGGGAGTGTCATTTTTCCGTGGGCAACTGCATTTCTGAGAAAAGGGCCTGAACTTGAGAGGAACAAATACTGCCACTATTTCTGTTTCAAGAGAAAAAGCTGCTAAACCTGAAGTGGCCGGAGAGTTCACGAACCCTTTTGATCCCCACTTTGGCCACTCTCCATCCACTCTCAATCAAAAAGTGAGTGTGAACTATAAAACAAACACTTGATAAGCCTCCTTCCCCTCCTGCTGAATGCTGAAAACTTAGCACAAATCAAGGAGGAAGTTGAGATGACAGGTTCAAAGGCTGAAGCCAGGCATCTGTGCAAGTGTTTGGATACCCTATAGTCACCTGTGCCTGGGAATGCCAGCAAGTGCCCATGGAGTGGCTGGTGCTTTGGAAGAAAGGAAAGAAGCATCAGATATCATCCCTGCCTTTAAGGGATGGAGCAAGAACTATCCCTGGGAAGAGCTAAAGACCAGACCAAGACCAAGAGCAAAGATAAGCCAAATGGTCTCTTTTTGCACTGAGTACTTTGTCAACAGAGAGCATTCTCCTCCTCAGGACAGTCCCCTCCTCAGGCCCTTGGTGAGCCGTCCTCTTAGAAGCCTGTCCCAGCCTTCCAGCTTAGTCTGTCTTCTCCTAGATAAGCGGTTGCTGAGAACCCACGTTAGGCCCCCTGTGACAGTGACACAACTTGAGCGAGTTTAATTCAGCACATCCCCAACTTGGCAACACTCTAGAACCACTTGGGGGCCTTTAAACCCAATCTGTGCTAATGTGCATCAAAGCCCTCATGTGGGACATCAGATTCTAAAGGGTGACAAGGTTGAGAACCCCTGGATTAGGCAGTAAAGGGGAATTTGCATGTTCGCTGAGGGAAAACACAGGAAGACTCAGGTGGAGCTGCCTTTGCTTCAGCGGAACCAGAACACTGAACACAGTTTCCCTGCTCCACTTCCCTCGCGTCTGCCCCTCCTCTCATACCATTCCGGAGGGGTGGGCTCACTGCTGATGAAGGGCTGGCTCGCACATTAGCAACTAGAGAGTCCTTCCTTTTGGGGGAAAAAAAGGCACAATCTCTATTTGGCCTCCTCTTGACGATATAATCACATCTTAAGCCACCTGAGATCTCACTGGCCCAACTACCTTTATGAATTTGTCATTGTTCCTAAGGAGGGGTGCCAGAGAGACTAAAAACCTCATTACTCCAAATGTGGCTCATGGATGAACAACCTGAGGTTCACTAAGGAGCTTATTAAAACTGGAAAATTCTTAATTTTTATATTTTCATGCATCAGTTAAAATATGTTGCTTTCAATAGCTCTGTTAGTGTTTTCTCCAGTTGTTGAAAATGCAAGTGTATTCTTTCCATTTGGTTGCACGCCAGAGCCTCAGGACCCCAACTCTCCTCCACGGCCTCTGACAGCCAGTCCTGACACCAGGTCCGGTTAGCCTGGTTGGCAAGAAACCCAGTCAAATTTCCAACACTATTCTTTCTCCGTCTTAAAAGCTGGCTCTGATCAGGCTTCTGGGATGGGTCTGGAACTTTGCTGTAGCAGCTGATATGAAAGAGGATGTGGTGCTCTAGGCCAATGGGGTCCTGCAGCTGGCGCTTATCAGCCACACCCTGCCACACACACACATGTCCACCTTGACCTCCCTGGCTGAGGATGTGTGGGAACTCAGAACTTCCCATGGGAAGAGAACACAAAAGGAAGCAGACAGGTTGGAGTAGGTGCGGTGGCACCCTGCTGATCGCTTCAATGCAGAGCCCAGCGTTTTACTACTTCGTTGGGCAGGGGATTTGCTTCTGAAAGCTAGAAGCATGTGGGAAACACAAACATACAATAGAGGTGTCTGTCTGCGGTTTGCTCAGTGGTGCTCTGGGTCCTTCCCGGATAATATAATTTTCAATTTTCTGTGCTCCCCTACTCCCTCGCTATACCTTCTGTGTCAAAGCAGTCAGCCAGTGAGCTTCCCTCAGCTCTTCAGCCAGCTCCACTGCCTGCCCCACTTTAGGGAGAAAAAGTATCAACTCATGGGATCCAATGAATATTACTTGAAGAACTAAGTAAATGAACTTTTTCTTTTTTTTCAGTTTTTGGAAGAATGAGTTGGCTTGATTTTCCTTTGCTTTGATACATAAATAGCTTCACTTCTGGGAAACAATGTGGAATTCCCATATAAAAGTCTTAGTTTTTGTTTAGATTTCTCCTGTACCTCCACCCTTCCCAAACAAGAACTCCTCTCTAGGGCATTTGTATATTTCTACTTTATACCTCTACTTTAAAATTCTTCCTTATATAGGCCTCAGGCAAAAGCCTGCCTTTTAATCTCAATGACTTTTTATCAGCAATGTCTACAAAATATAACTATTGAGTACCATAAGCACAAGTACTCTTTTTTTTTTTTTTTTTTTTGAGACAGGGTCTCACTTTGTGGTTCAGGCTGGTCCTGAGCTCAGCCTCAAACTCACATCACAGCAATCCTCCTGCCTCTGTCTTCCAAGTGCTGGGATTACAGGTGTGAGCCACCGTGCTTGGGACTGTGGTATGTGGTACTGGTTGCTGCTGGACATGAGCCTCCACACCTAGTATTGTATGTGGTTACTGGAGAATCGAACCCGGGCCCTTGCGCTTGCAAGACAGGTGCCGGAACCACTGAGCTAAATCCCTGGCCCTAAGTCCTCTTATTCTATCCCCATATGCCAGATCGGAATCAGAACTTAATAAAGCAACACTGCAGATGCAGCCTAATTGCTTCATTTGATGGAGAAGGCCACTGACCCTAGAGAAAGAGGTAGCTGTGCTCAAGGCCACACCATCAGTAAGAGGCAATGGTCTGACTAAACCATGTGTTTTGAGGTTGTCATCCACTTCTTTCTCCTTTCCTACCCTGTGTAGCCTGTTGAGTGCTCTGCTAGTTTCCCTCACCTCAGAGGCTATGACACAATCATATTTCTGGGAGCAGAAGGCAACTTATTATAGGGCATCCCATATAACCCTCTAACAACACTCTGGAATAGACTGCCCCAGGTTGGATTCCAGCAGCCAGTTAGTTCTACAGCAGCCCAAGTTACGGACCTGTTTTTCCAAATGTCCATGTGCTAATGTGCATCAAAGCCCTCATGTGGGACATCAGATTCTAAAGGGTGACAAGGCTGAGAACGCCTGGATTAGGCAGTAAAGGGGAATGTATTTGTCTTCTTTTCCCAGTCCAAGCAGCCATAGAAAGGATTTTACTCAGACTTTCCAGAGTAACTTTCCCTTGGGCTGAGACCAAGCATGTGCAGCTTCAGGCCAAGGAATATGGAGTTTATGAGCCACTAAAAATAGACAGTTACAACAGAAACTCCCTCCTCCTGCTGCCATTTTTTTTGTGGGCTGTACAGATGCAGGGGCGGCCTCCCAGGTGAGGAAGCATGCAGACAGGCGTCACAGACTCCAAGTTGCGGTATAATCAGACAGGAAAAAAGGATGAAAAGGACCAATGTCATTTCATAAATGGATTTGACCCAAGTATCCCAACTGGAAAGTAGAAGCTCCGTCAGTGCATCCAGGGGCTGAATTCTGCTCACAGCCAAAGAAAGGCAGAGGCAGCAATAATGGAAGTACTAATTCGTGTCCAGGTTGGCAAACCTACTGTAGGGCTCAGCTTCTTTGCAAGCTCTCATCTCTTTGGGGACTGGAAACTAGGCTTAACCATGGTATAAGTTCACATTTCCAGAACAACTCCGTAGGTTAGGCCACTTATACAGACTGTGCCTTGTCTTCTCTCTGGACCAGGTCGGTACCTGGCCAGATAGAAAAGTCTGCTTCACTTGACACACTATAGAGTCTGGAAAAAATCACCAAGTTAAGTGTTTTCTTTAGGTCTCAATGTTCCAGGTTTTCTGCCAGCTACATACCACAAATCCCTGAGCCATACCCCCTGAAGTAAGGACTGTGATTTGCAGGGTTGGGTTAGTCCAGGATCTTATAGGCCCAAACAGCACTCAACAAACAAATGGGGTGCAATGACAGAATCATACACTGGGGACCAGCCCAAGTTCTTACAAGAAGGAGGTTATAGGTTTGGTGGAACCTGAAGCAAATGACTCATGATTCTCAGGTTGCATAGATATGCCATAAAACCTCTGAGATCAAAAGAATAAAGAAGAATGGAGAGCCAGGGATTTAGCTCAGTGGTTTCAGCCTTTGCCTTGCAAGAACAAGGTCCCAAGTTCGATCCCTGGTAACCAGATACCACAGTGCTGGGCATGGTGACTCATACCTGTAACCCTAGCACTCAGGAGCCAGAAGCAGGAGGATTACTGTGAGTTCAAGGCTCTCCTGGGCTACATAGTGAGCTCAGGACCAGTCTAAACTACAAAAATAAATAAATATATATATAAATATATAAAGGAGGTCTATAGAAAAGAAAGGCATACCTTTCCTGTACATTGCATTCAGAAATGTAATCAGGGCCCTGAGGTGATCCTTAAGATTCTAGTTCCCCCCTAAATACATAATTTAAAGTTATACCAAGCACCAGCTGTGCTCTATGCGTGTGTGTGTGTGTGTGTGTGTGTGTGTGTGTGTGTTACTGGGGGTAGAACCCAGGACCTTTGTGCTGAGCTGTATCCCCAGCCCTGTTTCAGATTTTATGACGAGGTCCTACTAAGTTGCTAAACTGTCCATACTGAGCTCAACCTCTCTGCTTCAGCCTCCTGGAGATTGCACCACCCCAGCCAGCTGTGTGTGTTTCTTAGCCCGTGTTTCATACATACTGCACTGAATAGTGATTCAACATCTGATATTTCTGTCCTCCCTATTTTTAAAGACCCCCAGAGGACAAGAACCCGAATCTTCCTTTCCTGGCCATTTTAATGCCTTAACAACTCTTTAGAAAAGAAGAAAATCATCCTTCTTCCTAACCTAACTTCCTGGTGCTGGGATTTAAGTCATTCCTTTTTATTTGGTTCTTGGTAATGATAGGAAACACCTGGAGCCTTTCCTGCGTTCACTCACCTGATGTTTCTGGTGTTCCATTTTATTCTGTGCTCACTATCTCATCTGGGTCCTCTCCCCATTCTTTATCATTTTCTTCCATTATGGAGTCCTAAAGTAGCCACAGCACTTGGAATGAGACACAATGCTTGCAATTAAAAAAAAATGTCATATACTCTAGCTCATCCTATAAGATGGTTGATTACCTATTACTACTTCTATTTATAAGTGAGGAAACTTTGGGAGTGGAAGTGAATTGCCCAGATTATAACTCTAGTACAGTGAACCCTTGACTTATGGACTCAGTTTGTTCATGAGGGCTGGTTGTAACTCAAGTTGGTCAACTGCAGATTCAGACTCCTCTATACAACCTTCCAAGTCTCTCTTGTACACAGGCAACCCTCAGTGTACTTGGAGAAAAACTGGCCAGGCCTTCTCAGCTGACGCCATACAGGAAAAGATATTGTAATGTTCCTTCCTTCCAGAACTCTTTAAGGGTTCAGTCTATCTGAGATCATCTGGAAGCACAGTCAGCTAGTATTCAGGTTGTAACTCAAGACTCTGTTTGTAAGTTAAAACTAAATCTCCACTCATAACCCAAGTTGTTTGTACATCAGGCCAGTGATAACTCAAGGGTCCACTGTAAATATTTAGATAGTGAGTGATAGTTGAGCCTTCCGAGCCCCACGTACCCAGGGTTCTCTTCAGGACCCCTTCTCATCCATCTGGTAGTTCAGCCCCTGGTTTAGATAAATTAAGTTTCACATGTCAGTCTTCCACTGTAGAAGACCTGGTAGACCGGGTCCACAGCTACCCTACCCTCCCTTGTTCCTCCTCTGTTCTCTGTCCACACCTAGGGCACAGCATACCAAGTATTCCTTGCCCCCAGTCACTTTTCCTCTCACATATGAAATCCTACTCGTTTTGAGTTTCTAATGCCTTATAGAGTTGCTTAGCCTTTTCCCAGGTGCTCAACAGATGGTAAGTAGAATGCATGAGTGTGTCGTGAGTGAATGGCAAAGTGTCCTACTGAAGGTTGTAGTGGAGATGCTATTTGTGCTATTAAATCTTTTACTGTAAGCAAATAGACTTAATTAAATAAGAAGCCCAGGTATGCAATGGCTTTACAGAATTAAATGAAGCTTCCACTTTGATGATTTGTGTAACATAAACTTTACCATGCATAGTACATGATATAGTATTATACTAGTCAAATGGTTCCAGGTGTAGGTGCACTCCTGTAATCCTAGCACTGAGGATGCTGAGGGAGGATGATCATCATGAGTTTGAAGACAGCCTGGGCTACATGGTAAGTTCAAGTACAACCTGAACTACATAACAAAACCTTGTCTCAAAAAACTGGAAAAAAATTCAAATTATAACTATAGATTGCTGTAGTTATAAAAAAATCACAACTGTGTGTTATAATAATGATAAATATTTAATCAACTGTTTAAATTGGTTCAAATCCAGTAAATTCTTTTTGCATGTTAGTGAGTCTTATTCTCCACAGCGAGACAACCGCTTCCTTTTTCCTCTAGACCACTGGAAACTCTAGATGTCTAAATCCAGCACTATGAAAATGGCAGGTATTTATTGCTCACACTGATGCATCATATTTTTATTCCTAACTTCCCTCTGAAAAACTGCATAGGAGAAGTAAGCTTCACTTGCATGGAATGTTGTAGCCAGTTTTATCCCAGTATATTAGAAAGTACAGCCTCTTGTTGATGGCTGGGATAAGTTAAAGCTGAAATACTCAAAATACATATTAGATTTGCAGTTTACATCTGAAAGTATCATTTTACTCTAAGGACATCATATAGCTGGGAAACTTATGTCCCAAATGATGCATCGTAAAAGGGTCATCTCTGCTTGGGGGAGAAATTTGCAAACAGTTGTATAATCGCACACTGTTAACAAATTAAAACCCACCCATGAATCAATGACAAAATAACAAGCTTTTTAAATTTTCATTGCATTTGATATGATTTTAAAATATTTGAGTTTTCTTCCTACTTTTTATTCATCATGAAAATTGAAGGGAAATCGTAGTGTTGATGTTATAGCTAAAGCACTATTACAGGATTAAAAGCAAAAAACAGCAAAGGCTGAGTAATTGTTTGTGTAATTATTTAGGGCTGTGTTATCACATTATTTTGGTCCTTTAAAGAAGGGAAGTACTTGTGCACAAAACTTGCTTTGTCACAATCAACAATTTGAAAGCCTTGTTAAGAGTATGGGACTGATGGTTGCTTCACCAGGAAGATGGCTCCTTAAAGACTGGAGTGAGCTCTGCGATGACCCCTAAATTCCTTGGCTAGCAGCCATCAGGGAACCCCACCCCCACAGCACATGACAGGAGGAGGTTTCTGGTATTTCTATCTGGTAGAAGTTCAGCCCTTGGTTTAGATAAATTATGTTTTCAGCTTGGAGTTCAGAAAAGTGGAAAGTTGGTGAGCAAATGCAGATTGAGATAAAGCAAATGTGAGGTGATCAATCTGGATTCAAATTCTCCTCTCTCAGGGTTAGTTGGGTGGGAAGCATGTCCTGAGAATGTGGCTGGGGTTAAAGTTCAGGAGTGCCAAAGACTAACTTGGAAACTCAAGAGTTTAGAAGGACTATCCAAATACAGGGCATTGTTTGAAGTGTATGAATTTGACAGAGGTATGAGCAGAAAGACAGAGCTGGCCCAGTTACCTCTTCAGTTTTGTCTTTTTTTTTTTTTTTTTTTTTTTTTTTTTTTTTTTTTTTTAGTGTTTTTGAGACAGGGTCTCGCTTTGTGGTTCAGGCTGGCCCTGAGCTCAGCCTCAAACTCACATCACAGCAATCCACCTGCCTCTGCCTCCTGAGTGCTGGGATTCCAGGCGTGAGCCACCACGCCCGGCACTGTGGTATGTGGTACTGGTTGCTGCTGGGCGTGAGTCTTTACACCCAGTATTGTATGTGGTTACCGGGGATCGAACCTGGGCCCTTGCGCTTGCAAAACAGGCGCTGGAACCACTGAGCTAACTCCCTGGCCCCTCTTCAGTTTTGTCTTATGCCAAACTCTCCTACCTTATTGAATAACTTGCAACTTTTCTGAAGGAGATTAGCATTCTTTGCCTTGTCCTGGGGTTTCCACAGGTTACTACATCTGCCTAAAGGTACAAAGTCACTGCACCCTACCCCATACTTACTCAGGACCAATAACTATGGAAAGCCTTTCTTGAGCCATGCCACACTCCCAAGACTGGATTAGGTGCCCTTCCCCATGCATACTCAGGACTATGGGGGGTACTTGCCTGAGTACTGTCTTGTATACCTCATCAGAAATCTAAACAGGAATCCCACATTCTTTCTAATTAATGGAGCAAAGTCTTCAAAAGAAGTCTTACTTAGTATTCGGTGCAAAAGGGCAGGGGGTTAAAAAGGAGAGGAAAGAAAAGGGAGGAAGCCAAGGTTTACCTGCCTTGCCCCATTGTTTACCCAAGGAAGTCACTCCTGAGAAACTCTGAAGGTAATGTAGAAGGGGCTCAGGGATGCTTTTAAAACTGTAGGATTGGGCTGGGGATTTAGCTCAGTGGTTCCAGCATCTGCATTACGAGCACAAGGGCCTGCATTCGATCCTTGGTAACCACATACAGCAGTGCTGGGTGGGCTGGCTCACACCCACCAGCAATCAGTTCCACATATCACAATGCTGGGCATGGTGGCTCACACCTGTAATACTAGCACTTGGAAGGCAGAGGCAGGAGGATTGCTGAGTTCAAGGCTCACCTGGGCTACATACTGAGCTCAGGGCCAGCCTGAACTACAAAGCAAGACCTTGTCTCAAACAAAACGAAACAAAAACAAAAAAACCTGTAGGATTGACATATATGCTTGATAACACTTAAATATAGGCATCTTTCATTTAAAATTGTCCCATGAAATACATATTTGTATTAACCATATTAACCACTGATGAGGTTTCCAGCCTGAAGGAGTGGACACTGAGAAATCAGAAGTATTCCAGCTATTAATGACTAGTGCAGCTGTCCAAGAGTGCACAGGAGGAATGTACACACTGAATGTTACTAGGCTTGACCCATGAGGCTTTAGCACATCCTTTATGACTGTGTCTCTTCTTTGTGCTGTGAGCCACTGACATTCAGCTACATTTCCCTGATTTAAACAACCACATTTTAAATCTGCTGTGGTCTTTCTTTCTGTCCTGTAGTTTAAACAGCTGATAAAATGTGAAGCGATGGGGTGGGATCCACCCAAAGAAGCAATGGAAATTACTCATGAATGTTTTGGACTGCAGATTTTAGGTTATATTATGTCATTTCCGAGGAAGCGGCTGAGGAACAGTTAAGTATCAAGAAGAGCAGGCCATGAGGGGTTGATACATGTAATAGATATCAGAGTCACCCCCTAGGAGCACGACCTACAGCTACATACATGGGGTTGAAAAAATTAAAAGAATGTTTGCTAGTGGGGCAGCACAGGCACCGAGCTCCACAGGGTTCTTCAGCACGACTCTTCACTTACCATACTGTGCAGAGTCCCTGTATTTACATGGCATCCGTGGCATGCCACCCCCTCCCAGACACGTGGGACATGTGTACACACATCCCTCAGAGAATTTCAGTTAACTTGTTGAAGGGAGTAGGCAGGAAAACTGGAAATCTCTTAAGCAAGAGTGTGAATGAAGAGCCTTATTGTGAATTTATCACATCATGTGCATTTTGTATGTTTCTATATAAATCACCATCCTTTTTTTTTTTTAACTGCCATAGCCATTAGTAAAGTTCTTTAAGGGAGAAACTATCCTACTCCTCTCAGGCTCTCTGAATCGCTGCATAGCACCTGGTGTGTTATAGATAATAAATGATTGATAGATGAATGGCCAGACAGATGGCTCGATCTTATAGACAAGCAGTTGTAGTACCAGGGAAATGTGACACCTGGAGACCCAGTCCTGGGTAAGGAGCCCTGGGGAGAAACAAGCAAAGGGAACACAGGGTCAGACAGCAGAGAAAATAGGACGCAGATGCAGTAGGGCACAGTGGCCAGGCTGAGCCCTGCTGAAGCAGATCTCTCTGGATCCTGGACACCAGCTGGCACCCAGGGGCCTCCTAGAGTCTTGGGGTAAATGCAGCTCCGTGCACACAGTACAGTTTCCAGGAGAGTCACCAGAGGGACATGTGAAGCTTGATGCTTAGTGGTTGTAAGATACTTATCTGTCTCTGACTTAAGGGGCTTTCTCAAGCAAGAGAAGGAACATGATGAGCCTTACGAAAGGAACGTCATTGTGCCGGACAGTGCCCAAAGTAACAGAAGCTCTCATGGTAACTGATCACGCACTTCATTCTCCATTATGAATACCTCATTTGATTTCTCAAAGAAGGATGTATGAAAGAAGAAAGCAAAGCTACAACTCCTGCAAAAGATGCCTATTTGTTTGATTATTTTTCTGATTTCTGGTATTGACTTGAGAAGCTGTCATGTAATTATCTGGATCCCAGAGACCAACCAACCCTATTCCATCATAGGCACTTCCAGAATCTTCCAAGGGAACATTTTGCTCATTTGATGGCGGAGAGAATTTTGAGACACCGGAGGGAATTGGGGA
Organism: Petromus typicus; assembly: GCA_004026965.1. Classification (NCBI taxonomy): domain Eukaryota; kingdom Metazoa; phylum Chordata; class Mammalia; order Rodentia; family Petromuridae; genus Petromus; species Petromus typicus. Next base: position 11,350 of record PVIR01002452.1, read on the forward strand.
AATTATTCAGTCTATTCCTGATGATATGTGCAGTCATTAAGGGTGAAGAAATGGAAACATAAAGGCCTTTTGACATGGGTTCAGTCTCTAAAGTGAGCAGATGATCTGATGATATTTGAGAGTGACATTATGTGTGGATGCTTTTAAAAACTTCTCTGCTGGAAGTGATCTGGAACCAGAACCCAACTAAAGATGAAAGGGCTGGGGTCCAGAGAGGGTGTGAACTCTTTCTTTGTTTCATTGGTTCAGCTCTGGCTTTTCTCCTTCCTAGAAGCCAGACACAGGAAAAAAAAGCTCTGAGGTCATCTCACGAGGCCCCACAGGGTCAGGGCAGCCTATTCTCTGCACATCTTAGTGAAGAGCTTTATTCAGGCAAGTTTGAAAGGATTTAAGCAGTAGTGCAGCTCCCCCTACTTCCTTTGGCCAATTTTAGTATTCAAACTGAAGGGCTTATTTCTTTATTTACAAGATGGCAGGAAGATAATGGCTGGCTGCTGCTTCCAGGCCAGCAACCTGCAGGCTCTGCTGCTGGTAGAAATGCATCCATTTAGTGGGACCCTCGCTCAGCGTGGGCTTCCAAGATGCCTCCAAGGTACTTTCAGAGTGTTGCAGAAGAGCATAGCATTTCATTTTTCACACTTTGTCTTGTGTACAGAGGACACTCAAGTGCCACCGGTCCACAGTTCTCTTCTAAGAAAAGTCTTCCGGGGCCCTGGGAAGGGACACATCTCGGCAGGGGATCTCCAGACTGGGACTGGCACTGCATGAACTCTGACAGACTGCTGATACCCGAGCAGGGCCAGTCAGATCTTACAGTTTGTGGAGTCTGAACATAAGCTAGAAGGGGACTGACTGTCAGGGAGTCCACTAATGAACCACAGTGAGCAAGCAGGAGGCCAGTGCCCCTGAGCTGTGGGCTGGTGGAATCCCCTAGACACAGGACACATGAGACAGAACCTGTTCGGGTGGTGGGAGATGCTAGGAAAAGCCAAGGAAAGAAAGCAAGTGTTCAGCCACCGTAATGATGGGCTACAAAATTGTTCTCTCATAGGAGCAAAAAATAAGCTAAGGAAAAGTTCCAGATTTTTCCAACTCCTGAGTTCTGTTCCTTCTTCTGCCTTGACCCTCTGTCCTCCATTCTAGGCTCTTGTGGGGGTCTCATCTCTTGCACTGCTGTATCTGTCTTTATAACATGCGACGTTACTTGACTCCTCATTGTCATGCTTGTCCTTTTAACTTGTCAGCCTGAGAGAATCCCCAGGCCTCAGAGCCTGAAGAACTAAACTACCTCCGAGCACAAACAGCAGACATCACATCTATAGGCCTGGCCAAGCAGGGGATTGTTCAGAATAGGAAAGGACTGGTGGGAAAGTAAAGGATGGGTGGTATGTTTTAGAAGGCCAAGTTTCAGAATGCATTCACTTGTTCTTTGGTCTCTGGCCTTCAAAAGGAGAATAGAATAATCTGCCAGATGTTCAATATGTGACAAAATCATAAAGAGGCTCCCTTCTGAATGGGGCACATATCAGCCTCAAGGACCAACTACATGGCCCCACGGTACCTATCAGTAGAGCAGGCTGAGACAAGCAGGCAGGCTGGGGCAGAGCCACAGTCTTCCCCAGTTTTTTCCCTGATAACAAGGCTGGGACCTATAGATCCAGTACACCAGCATCACACACTTCCCAAGGTGAATGAGACCTTGGAGTTGCACAATATGGCAGCCCCACCTGGTGGAACTTTAGGAGACCCAGTGGAAGACAACAATTTCCTCCAACTGCTGCAGATCCTGAGCCCCCCTCAGGGTACCTCTCAGCTGTTGGCCTTTCTGTGTCCTGAGAAGTATCCCCAACTTGATCACTTTTCAAACACCAGGCCTATCCTGCTCAGTCCACCGCCCACTCCCTCTCCCTCATTGGCCCCTTTTGCTGTGACATAAGAGGGACCCGGATCAATACCATGACTTTTAGCCATTAACAAATGGTGGTGACCCATTATGAAGGGACAGGAGGCTTGAGGCATCTTAGGGAAGGGTGAGCAGCAGCTACTCCCACGCCCTTGCAATTTGGTTTGTTCTTTGATTAAAAGAAGCGGGGGGGGGGGTGCTGAAGAAGGAAGAGCAACCCAAAGCAAGCCATGTCTATTGCTAGCATTTCCCAACCACACATCACCAAGAAAACTATAAAGAGAAAGCAATAGGGTAGCTTCGAAAACAAACACGCAACCTTCTAGTGTGTTCAGTTCTAGTCATGAAGCAGGAAGGTAATGTTCTTCAAGTTCCAATCTAGCACTTGTAATGTGTACTCTTTTAGTTGATAGTGACTGCCAAGGTGCAGGATCTTGGGGAAATGTTTTGGACTTATCTTCCAGTTAGCAAGTCTAGAATAAATAATTCTATACATTTTCTGAAATTAGTAGCCAAAAAAATAGATGGAGCAAAACGCAGCTCCCGTTCATGCAGTCTCTTGGCAGTGTTCTCTTACAGAAAATTAGAATTCCTTAAATCCCTGTGTACTTTTGCTCTGGAAACGTTACGTACTCAAAGTGACTTACTGTTCAGAACCTATCTGCGGAGGCCCTCTGTGGCCTGGAAACTATACTAAGTCTGGGTCCTGCAAGCAAAAACCCCACAGGTCGCAGTGAAATCTACTGATGCTGCAGGTAGCGTCTGGAGGGTCACTGAGGAAAAATACATCCAAAGAAAACCACAGGGAAGGAGTCAGGCATGCTGGCACCCTCCTACAGCCAACCCAAGGTGGGTCCACTAAATGCATAGAAACGTCCGTAGGTTGGAGGGAGATCCCTGGTTCTAAAGATAGGGCTGGAGGGAAGGCATTTGCTCTAAGATTAAGTCACAGGAGGGAAAAGGGCTTCTTGGCTTGATCTGGTGGCCTGCCACCCTGGCCTCAAACACACATATGCTTTGTGTAAAAAAATGCTTTTGAGGGGAGGTGGGTGTTGAGATAGGGGCTCGCTCCGTAGTCCAGGCTGACCTTGAACTCAGTATGTACCATAAAGTGGCCTCGAACTCATAGCAATCCTCTTGCCCTATTATCAAAAGCTCTGTTTTTACAGGCACGCACCACCATACCCAGCCAAAAATCTTTCACCTGTTGCAATGAAGTCGGAAGGTGGGAAGCTTGTTGAGCAGGGCGTGCTGTTATTTTAGGTAAGATCCCTCCCCAGCGCTGAGGTTGTTTGCAGTAGGGCTTTGCAAGGCCAGCCTCTCTATCCTGATGGCTCCATTCCCATGTTTGTGGCTCCCTGAAATTCCTTTGCAAAACAGTGCCTCCAACCCCTCCTTCCTCTGGGCCTACTGGGATTCCATCTGAGGATTTAGAACAAGGATCAGCATTCTCTAGCATTGCCCAAGCCTTCTTTTCTCTCTTCGATTGCTATGCTAATGAGTCTGCTGGGTGCTGCAGTGACCTACAAGCTCCTACGCAGCGGGGAGCCCTGCATCTGATCTCAGTATCATCACATTAAGAAAGGCAGAGGGGCCCTGGGTGGGTGAGGGGGCCAGGGAGTTTGGGAAGATTTCCAAGCCCCAGATCACTGAGCAGAGAGGTAAAAGATCACAACGCTCCCTGTTACTGGTGATGAATGACTGACAGGTGGTTCCGCAGCACAGGAGTTGCTGGGATTGAGGAAACTGCTGTGCACTGAGCAAGTAAGTGAGGAGGAAGTGAGAAGCCGATGGCAGTGTGACCTCAGTGGCATATGGCAAATATTTCTCTGTCTGGGGTTTGCCTCTAAATAGAAACTGCAGAGGATGCAAATTCAGAGGCATCACCTCCGAGTGAACAGACAGTTTCATGAGTTTGGGGAATTCTGGCACGAAGTAGCCTAGCTGTTTGAGTTTTGTCTACTTCTGTGTATGTGTGTGGTGCTGGGAATTGAATCTAGGGCCTCACACAGGTTAGATGAGCCCTGTACTCCTGGGCTACATACCCAGCCTTTTAAAGTTTTATTTCAAGAAAGGGTCTCGCCAAGTTGCACAAGCTCCCTTGAACATGTGATCTTCCTGCCTCAGCCTCCCAAGTAGCTGGGATTGAAGAGGTACATCACCTGCTAGACTTCGTTACCAGTTCTGCAGCACAGTAGACTCCTTCCAGGTCCTTGGCATCCTGAACAAAACACTGGATAACACATACAGGAAAATTAGACAGATTTTACATTTTTAAAAATTTTAATGTAATATATAAGGAGATATTGATACAAAAAATATAAAAAGCACTCTTCTTCTATATTAAAAAATTTCATGGGCTGGGAATTTAGCTCAGTGGTTCCAGCGCCTGTCTTGCAAGCACAAGGGCCCGGGTTCGATTCCCTGGTAACCACATACAATACTGGGCATGGAGACTCACACCCAGCAGCAATCAGTACCACATACCACAGTGCTGGGTGTGGTGGCTCACGCCTGTAATCCCAGCACTCGGGAGGCAGAGGCAGGAGGACTGCTGTGATGTGAGTTTGAGGCTGAGCTCAGGGAAAGCCTGAACTACAAAGTGAGACCCTGTCTCAAAAAAAAAAAAAAAAAAAATCATAATAAAGTAATTAGAGAATAACAATAGTTAATGCACTGTTTTTTGTGGCCTTAAAAATAATGGCCAAAATGATATTTTGTATTAAAGGTAGAAAAAGGAATATCCTCTGCACAGTGAGACAGGCCACTGAGGGAGTTCACAGTGGCCATAAGAGTAATGTAAAGGTCTTGGTGTGTCCCTCATTTTTTAGGCTGACGTCAGATGCATAGGAGCTTGTAGGTCACTGCAACGCCACCCTATCAAAATCCTGTTCGATTTCATGTCAGAAGAATTGCAGATAACACCAGGGCTTGAAAACTGTTCAGCACCTTTCCAGGACTGACAAGTCCTGCCCACATGCTCAGCCACTGGTCACCCTAGTCTCCTGCCTCAGCTTGGCCTGTACTTTTAAAGGCTAAAAGAATGTGAGAAAGTTACAGCAGGATGTGAACAGCCTCTATGGGTTCTAACACATTTAGGGTTTATCCTTACGCCTAAATTCTTGTAAGCAGCTTGGGAACTTGGCTTGTCCCCTCGGGATTCCACCCATGAGGACCTTCATGGTACCTCAGGCCTCAAAGGAGAGGTAATGGAGATCTGCAGTTGGGATAAAGGCACCCACAGCCATAGGGACCCTGAGACATCGTGTCAGCCACACACATTTCCTAAGTTTCAATTTCCTTGGTCAGAAACAACACTAAAACGATGGGCTGAATTACAACTTTAGCACAGTTGCGGAAGTAGGATGTCCAGGGATTCAAAGACAGTGCCTTGGCAGGAGACCGGCCATAGGAAGTGCTTATCCAGGGTGGGCAGAAAGTAGTTGGTAAGCTCCCTCTCAGGTGAGAGGCACAGACTTTTGCTGGCTCCCAGATGAGGAGCCCTGGGAGCCCTGATCTTGACGAATTTCCATCTACAGTTCTGTCTGTCTCTCCCTGGAATCTGCCACGCATGAACTCATCTCCCCTTCCTTGCATCTCAGGGAAAATTTATATCCTTGCATTCCTTCCAGGAAAACTGATATAGTGTGAGCTGCCGAATAGACTTGATTTGATCATTGTGGGTTAAACACCATATTCTCGCTCTCTCAGTCAAATAAGGCAACTTGATAGTTATCAGGTAGCTTGTCAGGCTGAGGCACTCTGCTTATCGGGGCTTGAAGTGAGTCAACAAGGAAACAGATTCTACTCTGTTGCTAAGCAAACACTTTTCTTTACGGGTTGGGATCAAACAAGTTTTGTTACAGAGAGACATTGACAGAATTTAAAATGTAGTGTGTCAGAAACCTAATGCTAAGGATCAGTGGCTCAAAACAAATGTAACAACCACAGAGCATGTCACAGTGGGAAAAGGAAATAAAGTCTTATTTAAAACAAATGTCTAGAATAATATTAAACTGTAAAACACAAAAACAAACCTTTATGTTGGAGTAGATAGATATAGACAAACACAAAAATACTCATATATATATATAATATATGATATTATATATAATATATGACATATATAATATATAATATAATTTTATATATAATAAAATAATAATATTATATTATATATTATATATATGCACATATCCTCTCCTTCCCTTCAATCACTCCCTTGTGCTAGGCAGCTGATCCTTTCCCACAGTGTTGCTGATCTCTCTCAGGTAGTACGAACCATCTTACAGAGTCATCCGCAAGGAGTCTGGTCCACCTGGGTTGTTGCAGTAGCTAGCAGGTCGGTGTATTGTTTTCTGATTAACAGCCAACATAGCTGTGTTGAGCCTGGATGCACATTTGCTGAGGGAGCTTTGCTTTACCGACCAGTCTTCTGCAGAGATGCAGTGAGTGATGTTGGTTCCCTCCCGCACTGAGAATGCCACGTTGAGCCGGAATCAGGGTTTCGGAACAACGGTTCCGGATAGGTTCTGAGGTGGCAGGACATCATGCTGTGAGCACCACTGTGGAATTCTGCTCTGCTGCCCAGGGGATTTCTCACCCCTTCAGAAGCTAAGTATTTTCTTCTAGAAAAACGTAATCTTCCCACAGCAATCTTCACCTTTGATGCTGTCTCTCAGCTGGGAGATATAGGCGGGTCTCAGTCTAAGGCCTGACCAGTGTTACTCAAAGCATCTCCTGGCTGCTTTAGGCCTTCAGCATTCTTTCAGAGAGTTCATCAGACAGTATGGAAATCAAAAAACAAAAGGAACATCCTGGGGTGCGGAGAAAACTGAAAGGAAGGAATGCATCTTCCTACCCATATTTTTATGAGTGTCATTGCTAAGAAGATGCTAAACTTGATACATATTGTTCAGATATTTGGCCCAAGTGCCAGGATATTTTAAGCTTGACTAAAAAGAGGGTTACTCCTTCAAAATTGCTACTTTAATAAATTCTTTTATTTTAATCCCTGGATGGATTTAATTCAGTCATTTATTTATTGCACCAAAAGATTCAAGCCCAAAGATATTTGATTATATCTAACCTTTACCCCATTAAGCTAATTAAAACTCTAACACATTGTTGACCCCCCTATACTGCTAGTACCTTAGATATGCATGTTTAGTTGCAGCTTAGAAAAAACAAGAAATTACATCAGCCCTAAAACAGTATTTATTCAGTTTTTGCTTCTATTTTGAGCTTATGGTTGGCTTAATGGTACTAAGCGAGGCAATAATCTTATACTGAAAGCAACTGAATTCACAAGTACATTTCTGTTAGCAATAAGGCCAAAGAAGTCATCCAATGTAAATCTATCCTTGGCTCCTGAGTCATTTTTCAAGGACGCGAGACACTAGCACAACTTCTGATCCTCTGCCAGAAGTGTTCTTAAATATGGTCTTAAAATAAGAGAGAAAACACACTGCACATAAGAAAGTAGGTACAACTGATTTCTTCCTTGGATAAGTCCTCTCACAATATGGAATTCCTTAAAGCAAAATCTGGAAGAAATATAAATACTGTGATGCATAGTGATGTTGTTCTACTTACCACATGAAGCAGGTAGATAAGCAAAATATCTTCGATAAGAGACTCTAACTGTGATGGTGCTTACATAGTACTACAAGATGTTGATGCATGACAAGGTTTTCCTTGATATGCTGTGCTGAGACATGCAGTCAAAGAGGAAATATATATGTTAAAAATGTATAAGACGTCGGCAGCAAGGTGTGTCTATGTGTGTGAGCACAAGCAGCTGGATGCTGGTAAATGTTTAACGACCAACTCTGTGGAATAAAAACGCCTGTTGTCATGGTTGCCAATTTCCATAATGTAAATACTCACATCAGGGCCAATTTCAAGCTACCCCCATGAATTCACTTAGTGCAGGGTTAGGAAGAAGTGCGTACTGACACAGTAGGCATGAACACTTAGGAAGAGATAAATTTTGAGAATTTATTATGTTAACATTTAATAGAATACATTTTCTTAAGTTTATATACATGTTAATGATAATAAAGGTTAGCCTTTGGTTAACAAAATTCCTATAGATGTTAATATCAGCTCTAAGAGTTGCATTTAATGATAAATTCATGTGTGGGAAGTGGTTGGGAGAGCTAACTAAAACATTCTTGGTTATTTGGTGGTAAATCTATAGATAAATTACTAAAAATATCATTAGAAACATTTTTTCTTTTTTTAAGAAACATATTTCTGAAACAATATAGTGAAACAGTGAAAACACAGATGATTCATTTCACAACCCCAAAATATTCATATATAAATGATTACAATACTGCAATGTAGTACAAGATATAAAGAAAAATAAATTATCCTGCACTTACCTTTGCAAACCCTTGTGGCTAGTGCGAGAGACAGGACAGAGGAGGGTTATTATGGAAGATGACTTGCACCATCACTAATGGAATTACTGCTATCTGTTGCTCAGGGAAATCTTTTCCTTTGCATAAAACTTTTGCTTCCTTTTGAGGATTTTGCAGAAATATAACACTGCATTCACATCAAACTGCTTTGTCCCTTGCCTTGCTACAGCCTTATTTGGGTGGTGGTGTTCTATGAAATTCTGCACTGTTTCCCACATTTTATACATCTCTCTAATCTCGTATGAAATGAAGGGTTCCTCTGCCTTTTTCTCTTCTTCCTTTGCAAACAAGATCTGCTCTATATCACAATCCTCCATCGAGAGAGAGAGACAGAGAGCATTGGCTCAGTTGTGATCATGTGATGTTTGGCATCACATACTACTCATATTGCAAGATATTGCTAAAGTTAAAACTTATTAGAACATTTTCTTGTCTTGCAAAACACCCATAGAATGAGTTATTCATTATCCAATGCTTTCCTGTACTTTTGAGTCTCCTCCACAGTTCTTTTTTCATTATAAATTATAAATAAAAAAAGTAGGAGCAGCAGAAGAAAGTGAGTTGCTGGTAGTGTTACTATGCAGACAACATGTTCCACCCAAATGGCCCTTGCCTCTCTTTACCCTCCTGCCTGCTGCCGAGGCCTTCAGTTGAGCCCTCTTTGTCTCTTGCCTGGACAGTGAGCAGCTGTACACTTCTTTCTGTCTTTATCTCTAATCACTTTTCAATTAAATGTTTATGTTATGGCATAAAGTGTCTCCCTTAATGGAAATCTAATTATGCCAAAATAAAGTACAAACACCTTACCATGGTCTATGACCTCCTCAGCCCTGATTTTTCAGGCCCGCCACCTGCCAAGCCTATGTTGTGTCCTGGTGAGCTAGCTAAATTTTCTAGCATTATCTAAGCACACAAAGATTTTTTTCTCATTGTTGTACCTTGGAACAGGTTGTTCCTTTGCTCTGGAATATCTGTTTTCTTTGTTTGAAAAAGTTCAAAACTTCCTTTAAAGCCCAGTTTAAATGTTACCAGCAAGCCTTTCTAGAATTATTCATAGAAAGAGATTCCCTCTCTGCACATTAGTAGCACTTTTAGACAATAAATACAGTACCTTTATTTTGGCAACTATTATAACAAAGAAGAATATCTTCTGTGTTCACCTCCCCACTGAGCTGTGAGCTTCTTCAGGAAAAGGACAGTTTTATGTGTCACTATTGTCTGGTAAAATTTTGGTGCAGGCATATTTTTAAATAGGTGATTTCATGAATGATCAAGTGAAGATAGTAGATATTCTTTATGCAATTATGATATCCTAAGTACTTTACTTGGAATATTTTGTTTAATTCTCTCCAGATTCTTATGAAGCAGTTCCTATTATTGCAGTATAGCCATGAAAAAACAAGCAGGTAGAACTCTGAGTTACACCCAACAGTCCTGTAGGAAATGGTGGTAGAGCCAGAATGGGACCCAGGACATTTGACTCCTTCTCTGCTCTTTTGCTAATCTGCCTCCCTACACCAAAAATCTACTCATGCCAGATATTCAGCTATGCGTTTTTTTTCTGCCTGGGATTAGAAGTCTAGTCATCTCTTATTCTAGAAGCCATCAAACAGACCGTGAAAATCCAACCCACAATCCCAACCAGGCTCTGCCCTGAGCCTCACCCCAGCTCAGACACAGCTGGGTGTAGGGCAGAAAGGATTATTCATCCCCCAAAATAGAGCCCTTTGAGAAAACCCATTTCTGTCCTTCCAGGGTGGGGCTTAGAGGCTTAGAGAGCTAGCTTTAATTAGAGTCTTTAGAGTAAATATTAAACTTAAATTCAGCTACACTTCTGGTTAGCAGGTCACAGCTTGAGGCTCTGCTTCTCATGTGTTCTTCCAGGCTTTCTGTGGGGAAAGAGGTCTAGAGAACCACCTGACACAAGGAGCACAGCCTGGATAGACCTGAGCCGACTTGTGCTGTGGACCTGCTGCTAAACCCAAAGACACAGCTACTCCTTTCGGGGCTTACACAGTGATTGGTGGCATGGTTCCTTCTGCTAGGCAGAGTGAGCAATTCTTAAAGTCGCCGTCCCAGGATGGCTGCAGTAAACAAAGCCAGAGTTCTTGCACATTGTGGGAAACTAGATGCAAGACTGGAACAAAGAAAGATCTCTATAGTTTAATATAAATATGGGGGTGTCATTGGGCATCATACAGTTCTCCTCATTTTAACCAGAACACTGTGTACAGGATCAGAATGAAATATACAGTGCCTGGCTACCAAGTCAGCCCATCCCCCTGAGCGCACAGGAAGCTCTCAGACGTTCCAGTGACTTGACTTTTCTTTACATGTTATGTTTGTGGACATGTGTTTAAATACCATATGAAGAATTAGGGACTGAGCTAGCCTGGGCTACATAGCGAGTTTGGGGCCAGCCTGAACTATAAAGTGAGAACCTATCTCAAAAAAAAGAAAAAGAAAAAGGAAAGGAAAAAGAAAAAGGAAAGGAAAAAGAAAAAGAACTGGGAACTGCTGGGCATGGTAACATATGCCTGTAATCTCAGATACTTGGGAGGATTTCAAATTTAAAGGCAACCTGCATAACTCTGTAAGATCCTGTCTTAAAATAAAAAATCAAAAGAAACAGAAAGTGGGCACGTCCCCTGCAACATGCAAACACACAGAACTGGAGACTGAGGGAAGGACAGGCTGATTGGCTACTTTACTTGAGCTTCTATAACTGTGGGAGCTGTGGTGTGAGCTGGCTAGGTCTTTAAGAAGGGCCAAACATCCAGGTGTCACTAATGAAGGAGATTGATGTCCACAACACTTAGCAGACAGTGGGCCATCTACACAGTGACCCTAGTTTTATTCTCCTGAACCACCTTCTCCCTTTGGTCAGGGCCATCCATCAAGATGCCTTGTCAGTCTCCAGCCAGGACAGATTCTCTGACCCAAGGCAGACCATATAGTAACCTAAAACTTAAACAAAATGATGAAAGAATTGTTGCAGGTGATTTCTTCTGGTAAAACAGCCTCCGTCAGTTTTGCTTCTTAAAACATACCATCCCAACTTCCACTCAAACTTGAGATTTCTGCCTAAGTCCAATACTTTACTTAATGTGTATAAGTTACTCCGTGGCCATCAAGTTCACACCTTTTCTAAGTTAAAATTTGTTTCTGTTACTTGGCAGCTAAGCATCATAACTGCTATACTATATAAATATGCATACGTTATATTTCTTCATCTATTTCTGTCTGTCTTAGTACATGAAGTCTACCCATTGGGCAAGGTTTGAGGACTTAAGGGAGGGGAAAGAAAGAGGGAAAAAAGAATCAAGATACATTATGTACAAGTACAAATTCTCTACAATGAATGTAGTCATTATGTATATCAAAGGTGTACCAGTAGAATTAATCTTTAAAAATACAGACCTGAAAAATAGACAAATATAAGAAATGATCAACCAAACAGAGACTGCTACCAACCAGTTCAACCAGTCTGCTTTCCAGGTACCAAGAGATAAGAAGTTTTGTCTACAAAAAAAGGAGAAGGGCGCCACAGGGAAACGGAGCAAACCTAGGTGAGGTCCTGATAAAGCGGCTGAACGACACTGCTCTGTGGAGGGAATTTTAGAGACAAACACAGGAAGAAAGGATGCTCCAAAGCCAATGCTTCTTTCTCCTGATTCCGTTCCTGGTCCCTGGGTCCCAGCTGCCAAAAATCAGGCAACTGCTATCAGGTGAGAGTGTGGCTTCACGGTAGGCTGCACAGGACTCTGTGGAACTCAGATAGTCACTCTCATATCTTTTCTATGGCAGTGTGATTTTTCAGTATCCAGGAACTAACATGTTTTTTGGAAACCATCGTTTTCTAAATGTTCCTTGCTCCCAAACCTCCAGTCAGTACTTCAGATATCACTTGTCGACCTGGGAGTCGTACCTTTATATCTGCTATTTGTCTGTTATCTTCCTAAATATGAATACTAACTACTGATATGTTGATGTCCACTGAATGCATGGCTTCCCCATGCCCTGGCCAAATTTGATTTTGGAATTAGCTGGATAAATCTCAAATTATGGTAGTTAGTAGGTATCAACACTGATTATCAATGATGCACAAGAAGTAAAGGAAGCTATGAAATTAGTTGTCATACATGGACAAACACATAACCTTGGTTTATGAATATTTTTGTTTGCAAACAATTTGATTGGCAAATAGGAGTATCTGGCAGAGTTTGGTTTTGTGACCTGTGACTCAGGTGAAGAACATGACCGTGACCATCTTTCCCACACAAACACGAATGAAACTATCTTTCTGGAACTGTGGATCGAATTAAATTTGTGAACCAGTTACCACTGTAATTAAAAACTTGGTCACCAAGAGGTTTCTGGGCCTTTTCAATTCCAATTAAGGTCGATTCATGTTCACATATCACTGGAGTCTGCAGCTATGGCTTTTGTTTAGTCTTGGAACATGGATAATAGTCATAATAGGTCAGCTTATGGACTTCTCCAGGAAGCAGCATCACAGAGGAGATGACACAGATGGCTCTGTCACGGGCCTTACTCACAGCGGGGCAGACCAAGATGGGAGAAGCAGAGTCAGGATCAGACCTGTCCTGCAAATTGTTCCCTAGATTATCTCATAGGATGAGCTCCCCGCATAGCCCTAGGCCGTGTTACCTGGGGGTAAAGAGCACAGAAATTCCTTCTCTGAGTCATTTACCACAACATCTTAGCTACCTGACTTGGCCACCCTGGGCTTTACCTCCTGAGGAATAAGCCATGGGCGAGGAAGTAAGAACACCAGACATACATAATCTGGAGGGATGAGCACTAGATGAGTGATGATATCTGTAAAGAGTTAGAAGGAGCTATATAAAACCTCTTTTTGGCAGGAACATTCAGAATCAGAAATGTAGATAAGTTTTACTCTAAGTATCTTTTTTTCCTAAAATCTTCTCTTGAGACACAGTTGAGACTCGGCCTGAAAGAGCACCAGTTTGGATTTTGAAAACCGCGTATTACCAGGTCAAAGACATACACATCCCCACATTCCACCATCCCTGAAATCTAGATGCATCATATAATTCTTATTTTCACATTATTTGGTGAGGGATGTGTCCTGCAATTTATGGCACCTTAATTTTAATGGTATATGACATTTCTTCTTTTACGTATACAAATAAGTCTAACAGGACTTACTCCTTTCATACCATTGGCTTGCAGAAAGGATCATGACGACTGTGAAGGAACTGGAGCCCTGACACTTTGGGAAAGGTTGACACTAGCACCCCCAAATCAGAAAGACAGACCTGCATCACGAATGGCTTGGTCAGTGGTTCAACAGAGGAACAACCAGGATTCTGAGACCACCCTGCTCTGGTGTGGAGGAGAGGAGGTAGGCAAGAAGACTTACATCTGGGAGAAGGTGATTCTTAGCTGAGACTCCAAGAAAGGACTGATGCTGTCCAGAGCAAGTCTACCCAAAGTGTCTGCAGTTTATTTGTCGCCAGTGCTTTTATGGTATGTACAGAAATTGACGGTCAGAGTTTTGAAACTGTGGTAACATTTGATGTACATACAACAACTGAGTAAGTGATGTCTATGTTGTATCTAATAACAAAAATTGGGAAAGCTCTTCATATATCTGTAACCACAGTTCCATCTTCCCTGATAGCTAGTCCTATTGTATTTTACAAAAATAACACTCAGGAATAGACTGGAAAATTTTTAAAAACAAAACTGACTCATCACCTTGTATTCTTTGGAAAACACTGAGTTAGAGGCAGTGAAGGCTTCAGAGAGATCAGCTGTATTTGTGAGGTCCTGGCCTCAAAGAGGAGGAAGGGGAGGGAGAGAACAAGGAAGAGGTGAAGGGATAGGAGAGGGAGATGGAGAAGGACAGATCAGTGACAGCCATTTTTATACAGCCTCCCAAAGGAGCCGAACGGTCTTCAAAATATTTTGAATGAGTTACGCCCCAACGGTGGCTTTTCAAGAGCCTCTTTAATTCACTGCCATGAATCCTTGGGCCCACCAAGGCAATCCCCTAAAGTCCTTGCCTCCCCACACCTAGAGCTCGCAGCAGCTCTGCCTGCTGCGACATCCACGCCTAGGTCTTTGGCATGACCTCTCATCCTCTGAGTTCTCTCGTCTTTTTTGCATAAATAATCTTTGGTGCAAGTTAATAGAGTTGGTTTCTTTGTTCACAGTGTGGGAATGTTGTCTGTGGAACATGCATGTCGTGTTGGCAAACAGGAAGCCTCCAGAGCTGGCTGAACCTCTGTGGCCTGTGAAAAGCATGGCTTCCAAAGTCGGGACATAAAGCTCAAATCCAGCCACTCACCAGCTGTGGGTGTTTAGGCAAATATTGATGCTGTCTGTGTCTATCTCCTCTTCATAAGGAGAGAAAGAAGAACATCTTTCAGGTGGAGTTACTGTGAGGCTGACATGAGACAGCTGACGAAGTTTGCTGTACACTTGCCATGTGCCCGCGCACTTGCTCATCTGGCTGTTCTATGTGTAGAGCCCTGGACTAGAACATAAGGCAGCTCTGACACAGCCATAGGCATTCACGGGACTCAGGGCTCCGGCAGTCCTGAGATTCACAGGCTCACTCCATCTTTATTCCTCTTGTTGCTTTATGGATCCTTACCTTCTGGCTATATTTCATTTTCATATCCTGAAATAAAAGGGCTCTTGGGCCTGGGACTTAGCTCAGTGGTTCTGGCACCTGTCTTGCAAGCGCAAGGACCCGGGTTCGATCCCCTGTAACCACATACCATACTGGGCATGGAGACTCACACCCAGCAGCAATCAGTACCACACACCACAGTGCCGGGCGTGGTGGCTCACGCCTGTAATCCCAGCACTCGGGAGGCAGAGGCAGGAGGATTGTGATGTGAGTTTGAGGTTCAGTTCAGAGCCAGCTTGAACTACAAATTGAGTCCCTGTCTCAAAACAAACAAAAAAAAAAAAAAAAAGAAAGAAAGAAAAGAAAAGGGCTCTCATTGGTCCAGCCGGTTTCCACGATTCTCCTTAATTGAGGAAACTGTTGACTGACCACCCTACAGATTGACAGACCCCAGAGCAGGGCCTCTCCTAACCCAATCAGCTCTTATATGCATCCCACAAAATCCACATTGGTATCTCTCCCCACCTCACCTTCCCTAGCTTGGCAGGAAGCTAGTACAGTTCCAGGACATTGTTTTCATCGCAGTCCCAGCAGCCCCCAGGAGGCCCCCCACTTTCCTCTGGTTCCCTGGGTACTGCCCAGAACTGTCAGGGGAAGCCAAACGACAGTATTGTTGGAAGCCAGGTGCTGAGTGTCTTCTGAAAACCCTCAAAGAATGTACTAACAGTAGGGCTTCTCCATCTTCCCTTGTGGGCACAGTTGTGGGCACATTATGTCATGGCAGAAGCTTTTCCAGAAATTCACGTGGCAGGGCTGGGGATTTAGGTCAAGTGGTACCGTGCCTACATTAGAAGCACAAGGGCCGGAATTCAATCCTAGATACCACACATACACACAGAAATTCACATGGCAAATGAGCTCTTCTGTAGAAAATAATGTGCTTAAAGAGAGTTTTTATTTTCTTCATTTGCTTAATTTGGCCAACTTAACCTACAGAAGGTAGAGTGGTTTTATGAGTGTGGAGAAGATAGGTTCAAGAATTCTGAGTGATCGTGTCTGGACTTCAGGATGACAGTGGCAAATGTTGACATCTGTGATTTGTCAGACCCTAAGTGAAGCAGGCATGTAACGGCACCTGCCTGGTGGAATTCTTTCTGCTTTAGGACATCTGGAGTTGGGTCATGCTAACACCACATAAATCTCAACTGTCTGTAAAGCTCTCCCCCTGCAGGAACACTCACAAGGAATAAAGACCAGGAAGCCATATAAATGTGGGGCTCAGCTTCTGTTAGCCAGGAGTAGGAGAGGGAGCAAGCTGAGTCCATGACAGCCAAAGCCCGTTAGAACAGATGTATCAGGAGATGAAACTACTGCGTGAGTAATGAGCTGAAAGGTCAGTCCGTCAGCTGTTGAGAACATGACCCCCATATAGTGTTGTCACGTAATGGGCTGCATGGTGCTATCTCCACGGATCAACAATTGAGGTGTTGAAAAATGGAAAGTCCCTTCCTTGGTGTAGGGATAATCTTTCAGCTTTATTTTGTTTCTGTATGGAAATGAGGAGCTATGGAGGTGGAGAGAGAAATGTATCTGCTTCCAAGACAGCATCTAGAAAAGAGGAAATGAGAAGATACTGTTTGTGCTACTTCTGGGCCATCCCGCAATCTTTCTCTAGGCACTGCCCCTTTCTTCTGTTCTACCAGGAGCCAGCTTTGACTTTTGTATCAGTCAGCTCTCACCAGGTAACAAACAACCCCCAAATGCAGGTTGAAAACTATGATCATTTGTTCTCGCAGGTTGTTATCTAGGTGGTTCTCCTCCCACTGTGGGTCTGGAAGGGCCTAAATCCCTGGGGTTGAGCTTTGACAGGTTCTACAGGTATCTATCCTGAATGCAGGCTGAGGGGCAGCAGCTACTGAGGGAGGCTCTGACTCTGACAGCAGGGGCATGAGCCTGACACACCAGCCCACAACGATCTTCTGCCTGAGCCACACATGCTGACGTTTTGGCTTCAGCCAAAGTGAGTCACAGCGCAGTTCAAATTCAAGGGAAAGAGCAGAATGCACTTCTCACAGAGGTCTGGAGGAGGAAGTCACTATTTCTGGTCAATAATTGAAACTACCCCAGGCATGCAGATAAGGACGAGGCCTGGGGGAGGTACTTGAATTCCCTGCCGACTGTGGAAAGTGCCATCCTGCCCACCCGCCCTCCCTGTTCTGCAAGATAACTTAGTTTTTCTTCTTAAAGAAGTTTTTCTCCACAGAAGTGTTGGGTCTGTGTGTAAAGCTTCCCCTGGATAATGGAATGCTCTCTTCCCTAAAACATTTATTTTGTCGGTCTTTAGCTGTTTTCTTTCTCTATAGAAGTTTCCTGAAATAAGCCATTGGCTCTTCATTTTTGAATCCCTAGCTCCTACCAGAAGATCTATTGCACAGTGAGCATTCAGTGAATGTTTACCAAATGGCCAAATGGTTTTCTTATATTTCTGTTACTATCACCTGGAAGATAAATGTTTAAAAAGTATGGCTGGAGCATAGTTTTGAAATAACAAAGACACATAGTCACCCCACAAATACTTACATGGTGCCTACGCTGTGCCAGGCTCATCACAGGTGGTGAAGGTAGGCTAGTGGATGAAAACAACCAAGGCCCTCAGGAAGCTCATATTCTATGGGGGAAAGAAGAAGCTGATAGATAAGTAAGTAAGGGAAAGACAAGACAGAGAGGAGGGAGGTACCCGGAGCGGGGAGGGGTGGAACTGTCTGTGAAGGTGACATCCAGTGAGGCCCCATGGCAGCGATGGAGCAATAGCTATCCAGGAGGGAGCTTCCAGGTCTGGGAAATGTCAGATATGAGTGCCCTGGGGTAGAAGCCTCCCTAAAGGCTCAAAGCCTGGTTCTCAGGGGCTGTGTGACCACCCCTTGCCCTTGTGAGGAGGAAGGTGACAAGGAGCAGGAGACGGTAGGATCATCCAGAATATCGCACCGTGCTTCTCTGTGAGTCCATATCGGCCACATGTGTCTTCACTCAGTATGAACTCTGCCCTATCTTTGTTCCCACCCCATTCCTTTTCCTTTTCAAAGAAAAACTGTATTTCAATTGCTGCTTTTTTGGTGGCGAGATGGACTGTGGATCAGGACAGAAAAAGTTTTCAACAGAATGAAAAAATAATCAAGAGCTTCTGAACATATTGTCTTCAAACAGGCTCTTGAGACTCATTAACTAACTAGAAAGGAAGGAAATTAGGGTTTGGAAGGTGAGGTCCAGTACAGCTTCTCCTTTCTCTTTATATGTTCTAGATGAGCTCGTTTGAATACCCAAAGTCAATGCACTAAGGTAATTGCCTTTCAAGTCAATCCTATAAAAACATCTCAGGACTGGTGTGTTCCAGATGTGGCAAATACCAGAGCTGGGGAAGAATGCAGGGAAGGGTGCGCCCTCTGTTCTGGATTCTGACCTGGGAGCTGTTCCAGCGAGTCCCTGGGGGCAGCATGCTGAATCCTGGGTCTCTCTCAGTTTCTCAAAGGCAAACAATCTTTTCTCTTTCTTGTGATGTATTAGCCTACTAAATTATAATTTTATTTGTTCTGTTGAGTAGTTGAAATTCACATTTTTATTCATTTTGTTCAATAGACACTAAGTAATTCTGAACATCAGGCTCCTAATTAGATTTAAGAAAGCCTTCACTTTGGCCAAAGGTTTATGCTTTTGTGCTACATTGAGTTTCCCCTGTGATCTAATTTATCAGGTACTGAGGCAAAGCAACAAGGTTTTAAGAGACCCCCTTCTCATGTAAGGTCTTATCATACCCCCCAATCTGGAAGTACAGGTGGGCAGAATGGACCTAGTTACACAGGATCTCAATGAAGATTTAATTCAGAGAAAACTGCCTCATGCCACAAGTCCATCCAGGCTTCTATAAAACAATACTGCAGGCTGAGTAGCTTATGGATAACAGGAATTTCTCCCAGTTCTGGAGGCTGGGCAGTCCAGTATCAAGCTACGGGCAGGTGGTTGTTGGTGAACTTCCTGTTGCTGTGAGAAAATACTTGAGAAGAACAACTTAAAGGAGGGCAGGCTTCTTATGGCTCACAGCTCCCAATTTTGGTTCCTAGTCAGCTGGTTCTGTTGTGCTCATGCTTGTGATAAGGTTAAAACACAGAAATATCACAGCCGAAGTTACGGCGGAGGAATGGTACTTTCCTTACGGTAGATAAGAAAGAGAGAAATGAAGAGAAAGAAAGAAAATAAAGGTGGGGGGAGAGAGAGAGAGAGAAGGTGAAGGAAACAGAAGAGGAAGAGGAGGAAGGGGAGGAGAGAGCAAAGGGACCAGCAGCAAACTACACACCTCTAGGACACATCCCATTACCTACTGCCTCCAATTAAGCCCCCATCTGAAAGTTATCATCACCTCTCAATAGTGACATCAGTTCACGAATCCATGGGTGGGTGAGGTGAGAGCCCTCAGGATCCAGTCACCTCTCAAAGTCCTGCCTGAACATGGGGACCCAAGTGTTCAACACATGAGCTCTGGGGGATATTTCGGATCCAAACAGGAAGAGCAGGGTTGTTTCTTTCTGGGCCTCTCTCCCTGGCTTCGGATGCCTCCTTTTCACTGAAGCCACACAGTCTTCTCCGTATGCATGTGTTTCTGATCTCTCTCTTGTCTGTCTGCCTAAATCTCCTCTTCTATAAAAACCTGGACACACTAACATCCTCATTTTATCTTAATCACCTCCTTAAATACCTGTCTAAATGCTTTGTGCTACATTGTGATTTAGGGCTTCATTATGTGAATCTTGGGTGTGCAGTTCAGCCTGGGACTCACAGGTTGTACTAGGCTAACATGCAATGTATAATTAATCTTAAATTCAAAAGGAGTATGGAGACAACTTAAATGCACTTTGGCTCCACAGTTGGCACAGGATCTACCCTTATTTATTCAACCAACCCTGGTGGGCAAGGTCTCTAGTAGCCATCCTAGGCCTGGCTTCTCTGGGCAATTATGTGGAACACATGGGAAAGGGAGGCTGGGGAGAAAGTCCCGACACTGTCCCATGTGATGAACTTTCAAAAACAAAACTGATCTCTATTAATTCTAGTGAGTTGAGTGATTATTCGGGAATTTCAATCCCTTCACCCAAATTCTTGCAAGCCTTGAGCCAAGTCTGCCAGCCCCACGTGACTTCTATGAGCAGTTTCTTCAAAGAGGCCAAGGGAGGGGCCTGGCTGGCCTGAACCTAACAGGCCAGAGTAGTCGCAGAAGTGGGGCGTGCGTGAGCACCAGGCTGATGGGAAGAGGGACATGGAGGCATCAGTGACCGTGAAAGCCCTGAGAGTTTGCCTGGATCTCCAGGAGGAGGGCATCTGAGTTCTCGCAGGATGTGTGAGAGGGTGCTAAGCTAATTTTGATTAAATCTCGAAGGACAGGGATGGCAGCAGACATCTGGACTGCTCTGGTATCAAGGCCTTGCGGTGAAGATGCCGGAGGCTGCTTATCAAGTTTATGGAGCTCAGGAAGCCAAAAAGAATCGAGCATGCATAATGAGAATCCACAAAATTCTCAATAAGCTCAAAGCCCAGCCTGTCCTTAATAAGAGCAAACATAATAAGAAGGAAGGGGATGTCTTGCATTTGTGATTCAATAAGTAAATAAGGCAAAAGAAACTGCCAAAGATGGGGAAAGGAGCCAGGGACTGAGTCAGAGCTGAGCACTTGAAAAGCCGATCGGACCTAGGCTGCATTTGTGGAAAAATGGGAGGCAAGGTAGGAGCAGCTCTCCTCTCAGCTCCTGCCTCCTGGCACTGTTTGTTCATAGGGACGTGAGCCCCAGAGGCCTTCAGACAGTGAATGGTCCAAACACACGATGCAGGGACCGTGCGAGTGAGCGGCACAACAGAATTACCTGGGACCCTTGAGAATTCTCTACAGATACCTAAAATTCTGCCACATGGAGAAGGTTGGGCTTGTCACGTGTGACTCTGAGGAGTGAAATCAAGATAGATGTTGGATGCTTCAGGGAGAAACTATAGTATTAGATATGGAAGACACCAAATATATCCATTTGTATTGGTTTAATTACAAATGGGGGAAAATTTAATTGACAATGACTTGATGAAAATGTTCTCATTCTTAAAGAGAAGTTCAGAAGTAGGCTACAGAGAGGGGCCAGGTTTTCGTCCAGCCCTCTCTGCTCTTCTCAGAGTGTGGGTCTCATCCTCCTGTCGATTGTCTCAAGGTCAAACAGTGGCTGGTGAAGGTACAACAACACAGTACTACACTGAAAAGGGGCAAGGCAGGTGATAGAGGGGGACAATGAACCTACAAAAAAGGCCTTTTTCTTACTGCTGCTATCATTAAGTCCAGAAAAGGAAATAATTTCAGAAATGTATTTGCATTTTTCTTATTTTGTTATAGATCCAGTTGTAACAAAAGAAACACAGACAGGACTCTCTGGCTCTTCCAGCCTGTGTCACGGGAGTGGAGCTTGCAAGAGATGAGGCAATGACCTCTTAGTGGCACCAGCAATATCTGCTAGACAAAACCACCTGTCATTCCATCACCAATATATCATTTAATATATTGGGATTATGTGCTGTAAGTAGTTTGATTCCTGCTTTTCTTAATATATTGAGTGCCTTTCTATATTATTTTCAAGTTCTTTGAAATGGAATTTCCTACAACTGCACACTGTTCCATGTTCTACCCCACCATCAGGATACATACCCCCTACTCTTGGATACATAGATGATTTGCAGCTTAGTACGGACAATCCAGAGATGATAGTTTGTCTTGGAAGCTGAGGGGTGGTTCAGCCCTAGAAGTGTTCTACCCATCACAGGGAGGGACAGGCTGGGTACAGGTTCTGTTGGTGCATGGATAGATGACATTTTACGGAGTCCTGAAGATGCTGGTGATAGGATTGAAAAGAGATGGAGGTGCAGGTGACTGGAGTGGTGCACACTCTAATTTCTGCACTCTCAGAGACTGAGGCAGGAGGATTGTAAACTTGTGCCCAGCCTTGGCCACTGTGCAGCTTAATGAGACCCTAACTCAAAAAAAAAGTTGGAGATACGGCTCATTGTAAAGGTCTTGACTTCAGTCCTCAAGACCACCAAAAAGTAACAAAATGAAACAAAAAACCAAACCAACCAAGAAAAGAGGAAGAGAAGTGGTCAGGGAGGATGACTACTCTGCCTCCATCTCTGATTCCTCTTCTGTATCCCACTGCCTGAGGACACAGACCAGATGGACACCACTCCTATCCTATGAATCGTCCCAGGGTCAGCCCTGGGCATTTTCCTTCTCACCCTCTTTTTTTTTTTTTTTGAGACAGGGTCTGGCTTTGTGGTTCAGGCTGGCCTTGAGCTCAGCCTCAAACTCACATCACAGCAATCCTCCTGCCTCTGCCTCAGGATTACAGGTGTGAGCCACCACGCCCGGCACTGTGGTATGTGGTACTGGTTGCTGCTGCGCATGAGTCTCCACTCCCAGTATGGTATGTTTTTACTGGGGATTGAACCCCAGTCCTTGCGCTTGCAAGACAGGTGCCGGAACCACTGAGCTAAATCCCCGGCCCTCCTTCTCACCTTCTTTCTCAGGCCTGAGTTGTTCTTGCTATAACTTAAAATGGCCCTGAGGAGGCAGCCGTGCCTGTGGCTCTCTCGGTGGGGCCAAACTTCTAGCACAACCCTGCCCTGTAGCAGCTGAGTACAAAGCGAACACAGATACCAGGAGGTGATGACAACATGCGAGCAATGCTTGTCTTTCTCACACTCTATAAAAGTCTATTTGTGGCTGTTAGCATGCCTCCAGGACAAGAGGGGACAGGATCTTCAGGGGACACTTCTAAGGTCTCATAAGGCTGGAATGAGTGAGCAGTGTCTGCTGGGGGCCGCAAATTCAAGAGTGGGGCAGACACTGCCTCCCCATCCAAGGTGTGAGGTCAGCATTTCTGGGAGGGACCTAAGGTTGTCTGAATCTTGTCAACGGGGTCAAACTTGAGAATCTCAGTTTTCCCTCCACTCAGCTGATAAGCATTCATTGTCTTATCCAGGGTCAACTTGCCAAGCCTATGGCTGGAAAACTAAAATTCAAAACAAAGTCTTTGGACACAGCAACCTGTATGACAAGCATCCAATGAATAAATAATACCTATTATTGACATTGCTAGATTTTTCCTTAATTGTGTGGCATTTGACTCACTCTTTAGCACCTTGCTCTTTTCAGACTTATAAGAAATAAGTAAATATTTAAGGTCAAATCATTCAGTAACACTAAACAGTAAACAATCCAGGAATAAAAATTGCAATAATTTCATCTCTTTTCTAGAAACTGAGCTCTGATCACTTGGTGGTTTTATTGAATTGGAAAAGTCTCAGTTTGCTAAGGTCAGCAGCCCTAGGTTTGCTTTCTTGCCTATAAGGGGCACTGTGTCTTCCAAAAACACCAATCACATGTGCTGCTTATAAGGGACAGAGCAGAGGTCGCAGCAGGAAATATGGGGGGTACATTTATCTCCTACTTCTCCAATACCTCCTGAAAAGAAGCAAATCTCTTCATTTTTCCATTGCTTACTTTCTCCTTATATAGGATCTCATGTGAGGTCCATGAAATTAACCACTAGAAAGAATCTATATTTTATTCAGTTTTCTGAAATGGAGTCTCACTCTGTAGTACAGGCTGGCTTTGAACTCACTATGTAGTCCCGGCTGACCTCAAATTCTCAGTGATCCTCCTGCCTCAGGCCAACCGCTGGACTCCCGGGTCTGCACCACCACACGAGGCCCAGAAGGAATCTTGAGAAGTCCTTAGTACTGTTAGTTCCTTCGCTAGCTTAGTACCAAAGAAGCCCTGTTATAAAGTATTAGCTTTGATTAGGGACAGGTCTCATTCTGCTCATCACAAGTCTTTTAAAATTCTGATTCTAAGTTTCAGAACAAAATGAAATGTGGCTCATATACAGAAGGCACAGAAGGAGATGTTAATCACTCTGTTTCTGTTGTCTGTTTCAGCTCTCACAGAGCAAAGTGCTGTACAAAGAAACCTGCTGGTGTGTGGAGTGAAGTAGGTCAGGACCTTGGGCTGCAAGAGCTTTCAAAGAGAGTAATACCTGGGCTGGGGGTTTAGCTCAGTGGTTCCAGTGCCTGCCTTGCAAGTGCGAAGTCCCAAGTTCCATCCTCGGAAAGCACATACAATTCTGGGCCTGGTGACTCATGCTCACCAACAATCAGTACCACACACAACAATGCCGGCCATGGTGGCTCACACCTATAATCCCAGCAGCATTTGGGAGGCAGAGGCAGGAGGATTGCTGAGTTCAAGGCTGAGGTCAGGAGCAGCCTGAACTACAAAGCAAGACCTTGGAGAGAGAGGGAGAGAGAGACTGACTTAGTGGATTAACCTAGATATTACTAGAGAAAGAAAAAGGGGTGCAGAGGTTCCATGGCCTGAATGAGCGGCTGTAGTAAATACATTTTTGATATCTTCTTTTTCTGTACCTCTTCTTGCAGATACTGGCCACAGCACCATGATTACCCATAAGCCTCAAGAACAGTCACCAAACTGCAACAGATATCTGGCCAAGCTGAGCCCACATCTCTCTCCTAGAACCTAGAATTGTGATTCAAAGCGTTTGCACACTCAACCAGCTCTAACTGCAGAGGCTAGGCAGAAAAGAGAATAGAAGAGAGAAATAGCTACCAGACGCATACGTCTCATCCCCGGGCCTCATGAGTGTCTGTTCTGGTTATCAATGCTTTGCCCTTTCTGGCTTTGGGTTATCTTCCCCAAACAACCTGTGGCCTATGGAAAATATCTCCCTTCTTCCCACCCTCATGTCCATGGTTAGTACTTAAATTCCTTCAGTAATCTTGATGAGGACTTGAGCAATAACCCTACTCATATAAAAGTAGGTATGTTGATCTGAGAAAGCCCATCATCCAACACAGTGAATCATGTAGCCATTGAGAAATAACTCTGGGAGACACTGTGACAGGAGTGAGTTTGAACTGCTGGAGTTCATGACACTTCAGATCCAAGGACAAACTCATAATGACATTAACCTGATTTGCAAAGACTGGCAAAGCCTGTTCATTGTCGTCATTCTGCCTTACTCTCTGTTCTCTGGTCCTTGCAGGACATGGACAATACTGTCAGTTGCCTTCTCACTCCATGTCACTTCCCTAGAATGCTCAGCCTGACACACCTTTGTGGGGAGGATTCTTCCCAAGGTCTCTTGATAGTCACAAGCACAGGTATTAGCAGCCTGAGAAACTGGTCAATAGAAGAGTCAAGAGGACGTGAGAGTCCTTCTTAGGAAGCTTATCATTGCACTTCGGATGAGGCTCCAGGTAAACAGTGGCTGAAAGGAAAGTAAAAGAGGGACTTGAGTGGCTTACCGGCTGGTGAGGGCTGCAGGGTGGCTCTGAATCCTGTGGGAAGAGCCATGAAAAGGCACCCAGGGGAGGAAGGATAAGAATAGAAGCTGTTTGACAGGCAGGAAGAAAGAGGACTATCTCAGGGCTGTGGCACTGTTTGGTGAGAAGAAGGCGCAGACTGGGCACACACTTAAACACAAGCAGGAGTGACACAGGCCAGGAGGCCTCTATTCCTGGAAACAGCAGCCAGCAATTGCATTGCAAATAGATTTCTTTTCTAACTCAAGTTTTTCTCATAGCAAAATAATCTTTTCTTCTTCTTCCTCTTGGCAGCTCCTCTGGAGTGAAATTAGGTTAGAAATACACACAAATGCTATCACAGGCAGTGCACACATACACACACACACACACACACACACACACACACACACACACAATAGTGAGCATTGAATTGTGCATTCCCAGGGTCACTTCATCCCTTTCCCACACATACATCCTCAGTTCATAGACATATTAAATATCAAGGTAACCTAGGGTCATGTCAGATACCTGGTAATATGCACCCAAGGAGTTTACAAGGACTTTGTCCTGTAGATTACAGCTCATTCAATCACAGAACAAGGCTGGCAGGGACCTCCCACACACCTTTAGTTTCCTGATGAAACCAAAGTTCTCAGTGTGGTTAGCAACAGCCCAAAGGCGAGCACTCCTAGCCTGAGCCAGATTTGTCCTGTCTTCTGTCTAACAGAGCAGGCCAGCTTGGCAGGCTCCCAGTCCACTGTGCCAGGTTTTGCCAACAGGCCTCACAAATGCCCAGCAGAGAGACTGCCAAGCCCAGGCCTTGCTCAGGCTCATTATTCACAAGCAGGTCTCTCCCATGACTTTCTGGCTGGCCTCAAGGCCGCCTCCCTTTGTGGACACTATAGCAGCTTGGCTGCTGGTGCATCCAGTCACAGGTTCTGCCTCTGTGCACCGTAAGAGCAGTCAGGCCCCAAATCCTACTGCTAAGCCATGAGGCATTCTGAGTCTCTGATTCTCTGAGGAGCCTGCGCTGCTCTAGCTCTGTCTGTCATGGAGGGAAAGGGATGGCTTGTGCCTGAGGCTGGAGAGGAAAGGCCACAGGAAAAGAGAGAGCACAATGCCAAGAAGTCCTTGCACCCATCCTCTCCTTCCAGAACCACCCTCCTATATTACCCCACCTCAGAATGCCCACAGCCACCTTCACAACTGGATCCCTTCAGTTACTCTTCTGTGCCACAGTTACCACAGTTTTCCCATGTTCTGGAAGACCTCCTCCCTAGTAAATGCTTGTAGCCTCCGGTAGAGGCAATGACTGTAGATTGAAAGAAGTAGATCGATGTTTTTGTTTTTGTTTTTTTTAAAGTAAGATTCACACCAGCCACCCTGGGTATTGGTTAGCCCTTCTGAATTAGAATCTCTTGGAGTAGGAGCTAGAATCTGGGTATTTAGCACATTCTTTGGCCATATGAATATAGTCTACACTACAGTTGTGAGACTCAGTGAGGGTTTGAGTCAACCACATCTTGCATCATGGTGTAATAGTGTTTGTTCTCTGCTCCTTCTGGTCCACTCTTCTGACATTTCTGTGAAAAAAAAAAGTCCAAGATCTTTGGAAATGGTTCAAGGTGGAACTGAGAGTATTATTTCTTGGAGACAGTGGTCTAGTTCTTTTTCTCTAGTGTTAGCTCAAGCTCTAATAATAGACAAGATCCTTGCTAAAACCTAAGGTATGTGGACTATCTTCCCTTCTCCCTACTAAACAATGTTCTTCTCATTTCTACCCTCTACATCTCATGAGAGATATCTCAAATTTTAGTGACCAGTTTAGGGGCATGAAGCTGGGATATTACTTTTTGTGTGTAATAGTCTCTGGTGCTGTCAACGACCATTGTACTTGTTTAGAATGCACAATAGCATAAGATAATGCATTTCAACTTGACGTTCAGAAAGAAGACCACAGCAATGCAGGAGGTACTGACACAGATCGGTTATAGATATAACTCCCAAACCTGCTGGACATGCAACACTTGAGTTCATGTTCTCTACAATCAAAGAATGAATTCTAGAAACAAAAGATATTAAGAGTAAGGAAAGTTTACTGAGAGAAAGATAGCTTCTGCGTAAGAGACAGAAAGAAGGTTGCTCGGGACCTTGTTTCTCAGGGGATTGTAATGGAATGAAGCCACAAGCTGAGGTGGGTTCAAGGTGGGACAGAACTGTAGTCAGCTAGTAAGATTACAAGTACCGTTGCTTAGATTATATTGACCTGCTGGGAAATCACAAGGTGGGACAAAGCTATGAGCAATGCAGCATACAGGGAATGAACAGGATTTTTGGTGAAGAATGGGTCAGAGATCGTTCCTAGAAGGATTGAGTTAAGGCCTTGGTCCCCTAACCTGGTAACTGACAGCTATTTAGAATACCAATCACTTCTATTCATCCCTGGGGGAAGTATGTGTGTGTGTGTGTGTTAGTTTCTCTCTGTTTAAAATGCTGATCTTCAATGAATGTGTCTCAGTTGGCTTCCATACTGGCTCTTCAAGGGCTGGCCCTGTCTAACTGCCTACATGATATTTAATCAACTTATCTATCTACAATAGGACCACTCCTTAAAAAGAACAAACTCCATGTAAAGACCCAAGATAACCAAGTAAAATTTTATTATAGTGGCAAAATGATACTTCCTCCATTGATCAAGGAGTAAAAACTGATTTCGGGTCTTTACTATAATTTCTATAAAAAGACAGTCAGCTCTATGTATCTTCTGATCTTAGAATGCTGGGACTGATCAGACCCCAGAATAACTTTTGGGGGATCAGTAAGGAATAAGGAAAGGCAGAGACAAATTTCAAAATGTAGGGACCCAAGAGGAGGTATGCCTCGAATGGGCGCTCTCAACAATCTCTTCAGTGGACCTACTTTTATTAGTAAGCAAGATGCTCAGTGGGAGGGGTGGTGTATTTTTTAATGAAACAACAGCAGCAGTAGTAAATTCATAACTAGTGAATAGGGAACAAGTTAATGGGTAACAGGTCATTCCCTCTACCTGGATGCCTATATTCTTTGTATTATCCTCAACATATGTCATCTTGCCCAAGGAGTGCTGTATTTATGAGTTTTCTGTACAGCCAGGAAGCTTGTGGTTTTCTATTAACTTCTCTATTTCTGAAGCAAGTGGCATCAGCCTTCGATCCAAAATGGAAGCCGAGTCACCTAGCCTGGTCCCTAATACTAGAGGAAGGCAGATATCTATCCTGTTTTACAAATGACTCTCCTGAAGCCAAAGGAGTATGGGATTTGTTCAAGGTAGAGCATATTAGCTATAACAGAATTCTAGAAGTTGATTAAGATCATTTTTTCCTTCCTTGGGTCACCCTCCTTTTACATGAAGTTATCTTTTTGGGGACACAGGAAAGCTTAATTTTGTTGTCATTCAACCTGCAAATAAAGTTGACACACAGGTGGTTACCTTAGCTTCGTATTCTTTTCCCTGCTTTCCTGCTTCCTGCCACTGAAGTTCTCATCTGATCTTAATATTCATAAGGGAGGGGAACCTAATAAATTAATTAACTTAAGAATGGTAAGAACTTAACATTATGTTCTCCACTGGCTATGTGGATTATTAAAGAGAAGCTTAGAAGATGATTGCTTTACTCCTCTCAAATGGCTGCCTAATATTAAAATTGTAGATGTCAGCTGGAGAGAGAACTTCCTGGCAACCATTTAAAAATATCCTACCCAAGCAGAATGCCAAAACCTGTTCATAAGACCAAACTCATTCGAAGGAGGAGAACTGTCAAACAAAATAATAAAAACACAATTGAAGTATTCAAACTTTGTCTTAAATCACCCCTAAGAAGGTAGTTTTGGAAATCTGGAATCACAGTGTTAAATTTGTAAAATTTTTTTAGTCTGGGAACCCCCACTATGGACCCTGCCATAAAAGAACAAAAACTGAGCTTATCTTCACTTCAAATAACTAAAGTCAGGCCAGTCATAAGCAACATTTCTCAGAACACTGACCATTGGACAGTGAAGAGCAGTGACCCTGAAAGACAGGTAGCAGATGAAATGAGGCCCAAGATCATCCCAGCTTACTGCACTGAAAGAGTTTTCAGGACACACCTTAAAGAAGGGGAACTTGAGTCCAGCTATCTTCAGAGTGTAAGAAACTGGGGGAGCTAAGATAGCTAGACTGTGAAGGGAGAAAAGCCAAAAGAAAAACTGGAGAGAGGGACAGAGGGAGGCAAGGGAAGAGGAAGAGGAGGAAGGAGAGAAAGAAGGAGAGGGGAAGGGGAGAATAAGAGAGGGGAGAGTCAGAGGGAAAGAGAGAGAACTAGCTCTGGAAATGAGGGTCCCTAAGTACTTACTTTATTGTTATTCAGTGTGTACAGGGGAGGAAATTTGCAGGGAACTGTCCGATGGGATTTCAGGGCTAGAAAACGGAGCTCACACAGGGCTGGGAATAATGGAATACCTCGTAATTCGTAGAGTATTGGGGAGACTACTCAGAAGGACCTTAACTTGGTCGTGGATAAAATTAACCATAGATTAAACAGTGCTCTAGTCCCACCTAATGAAGCTTACTCAGGAAGAATCTAATATCCTAAATAGCTTCTTTAAAGAAAGTCAGTGGGTAGTTTAAAGACTCCACATAAAGAAAACTCCAGACTCAAATGCTTTTCACTTGGACATCTTACCATTTAAGGATAAATAATACTAGCTCTATATAAACTTACTCAGAAAATTAAAGACTATTTTACAATATTGTGTGGTGGTACAAAACCCAGACAAAGATATAGGTGCAAGACTTTTTGTGGTGGTGGCAGGTTTGGTACTGAGTATTGAACAAAGACCTTTCCCACTGAACTGCAGTCCCAGCCCTTCCAATTTTTAGAAACTATTTTTCACTTACAGAGCATAGGCATGCACCACCACACTTAGCAAGTCACAAGTATTCTTAACAAAAATTTAACAAATTGGATCCAATAGTACACAACAAGGGTAACATTAAAATAAAATAAGATTGATCTTAGGGATATGAACAAGGCTGGTTCATTACCTAAAGTTAGTCCATATTACTCACCATATTAATAGACTAAAATGAAAAGCTATATGGCAATGTCAACAGATACAGCGAAGCATTAAGAAAATCCAATGTCTATTCTGAGAAATACTTTCAGAAACTATGAATTGAAGTAAAGAGACATCTGCAAAGAACAAACAAGCCAAACAAACAAAAACCTATAGTTTCTATCACACTCAGTATTGCAGGATCAAGTGCTTTTCCTTTGAGATCAAGAAAAAAGGCAAGAAGACCCGCTGTCACTGTTCCTATCTAACACCCAGCTGGAAGGCCTTACCAGTGCAATAAGGCAAGTTAGAAAAAATTTTAAAACATCCATATTGTGAAGGAAGAAATAAGACTTTATTTGCAAATGACATGATAATCTGTGTAGATGTCTTAAGAATTTACCGAAGAGCTGGGCCAAGGCTTTAGCTCAGTGATTCTGGCACCTGCCTTGCAAGCGCAAGGGCCCAGGTTCAATCCCCAGTAGCCACATACAGCAATCCTGGGCATAGTGACTCACGCCCACCAACAATCAGCACCACAAAGCACAGTGGCAGGCATGGTGGCTCATGCCTGTAATACCAGCACTCAGGAAGCAGAGACAGGAGGAATGCTGTGAATATCAGGCTAGCCTGGGCTACACAGTAAGTTCAGGGCCAGCCTGAACTATAAAGTGAGACCTTGTCTCAAAAAAAAAAAAAAAATTGTAAAGAGCTATTTGGAATTAAAAAGCAAGTTTAGCAAGGCTGTGGGATACAAGGTCAATGTAGAAAAATCAATTATATTTCTATATGCTAGCAAGAAACAATTCAAAATTAAAATTTAAAGAGTAATGGTATTTATAATAGCATCAAAAATATGACACACTTGTGGGCAAATCTAACAAAAGTGCAAGACCTATACATTCAAAAATATAAAATGATGATGACAGTAGTTATAGAAGACCCAAGTAAATGGGAAGATACCATCATGCTCATGCACCAGAAATTGTAAAATTATTACTATGTCAGTTCTCACCAAATTAATCTGTAGAGTCCATGCTCTGTTCTCTATTAGAGCTCAGGCAGACATTTTTCCTCCTCCCCTTCCTTTTCTTTCTCCCTTGCTCCCTCCATAAAAAATGAAATGCTGAATATAAAATTCATATGGAAATATGAAGAGCCTAGTCAAGTAAACTATTTCAAAGAACACTGAAAGATTTTTACTACCGGATTTCAAAATATATGAAAAGCTGTACTAATCAAGACTAATTGAGTGTGACATTAGTGTAAAGTCATACAAATCAATTAATGTAACAGCATACAGAATCCAAAAATAGATGCAAACACATGTAGTTAATTGATTGCTTTTAAAGGTAGAAAAGGAATTCTATGGAGAAAGTATATTTCCTTCTTCCTTTTCTTTCTTTTTTCTTATGGGGAGGGACAGGGCCTCACTATGTAGCACAGGATGATCTCAAACTCAGGATCCTACTATCTTAGCCTGTTGAGTGCTGAGATAATAGGTGTGTGCTACCATGTCCAGCTTCAAGGATAATACTTTCAATGATGGGGCAGGAACATTGAATATGTATGTGGGGAAAAAAATAAACTCTGATCAATGTCTTGCACACACACACAAAAAAAAAACCAGATTAATTAAAAAGTGGGCAAAAACTTAAGTGGAAAAAATAACATTGTAAAACTTCCAGAAAAAAACATGAGAGAAAACCTTCATGACTTAGATTAGGCAGAACATTTTATAAATAACAATAACACCAAAAGCATAATCTATAAAATAAAAAAATTAATAAATTAGACCAGCATAGTTAAGAATATCTCCCCTTCAAAAAATCTAAAGAAAATGTAAGCACAAGTCAAATATTGATGGAAATATTTGTACATTATATTGTCTTATGTTCAGAATGTATTAAACATCGTCTTAATTGTAAAAAAAAAAACTTGATTTTTAAAAATAGCTAAAAATTTGAGTAAACACCTCAGAAGATGACAAAAAAGCACATGAAAACTCTTCAACAATGTACATACAGTTAACACACTGTATAGTGTAAGGAGAGAGATCTTATGCTATGTATTTTTACCACAATAGTCAAAAGAAAAGCACGTGAAAAGATGATCAATGTAATTGGTATTAGGGAAATGAAAATTAAAACCATAGTAAAATACCTCTACATACCCTAGAACATCTAAAATTAATACTGAACCTATGACATGAGACTAACTATTGATAGGACTATAGAGACAGTAGACATCTCATACTGGTGGAAATGTCCAGTGGCATAGTCCTTTTGGAAAACACTTTTGACAATTTCTTAAAAAGTTAATCATACATCTTAACATTCTGATCCTTTTGAATCTACTCCAAGTTACACAAAAGGATAGAATGTATCTATAAAAAATCATACACTTAAGTACTCCTAAGAGTTTTAGTTTTATTAACCAAAAGCTAGAACTAACTTAAATGTCCAACAATTTGTGAATAAGTAAATAAACTACAGTCCACTGTATATCCACACCAGTGAATAATAATTGGTAAAGAGGAAGAATGAACTACTGATACATTCAAAAACATGAATTAATTTCAAATAATTATTCTAAGTGAAAGAGGCCAGACACAAAAAAATTTGACACGTGATTTCATTTATTTTTTAAAAAAAATGTTTTTTTAGGGGCCATGGATTTAGCTCAGTGGCACAGTGTCTGCCTAGCAAGCACAAGGTCCTGAATTTAATCTCTGGTACCAAAAAAAAAAAAAAAAAACTAGGAAAAGATAATTAAGAAATAGTGACAGAAAGAAAATCATGGTTGTCTGGGACATAGAAAAATGTGGATGGAGACAAAGGGAGAGATTGTCAGCGGGCATGAGAAAACTTTTGAGGGAGATAGATGTGTTCATTATCTTAGTACAGTAGTGACAAATATATCAAATTATATTTCAAGTGTATGTAATTTATATATGCAGTATGCCCCAATAATTCTGTTTTTAAAAAGAATGAACAAAAATTTAGGGTTGTCACCTTTCTCTCAGCCTGTGACAGACATCATCAATTGATCACATAGCCACCCAGGCAGCCATTACTAATCAGAATCAGATTTTGAGATGAAACTATTTTTCATCTCTGATCCAGGTCAAATACTTACTTTTATTTAAAAAAAAAAAAACTTGTATATATATATGAATGACCCAAGTGCAGGACAAATTAGTGATTAATACTCCTGGTTGCTAGGCCACTATACTTTCTACAAATTTAAGAACATTGGAGTAGAGGGAGCCTGAAGCCAAGTCTAAGAAAGCCCCACAGAAAATTATGAGAGAAAAAATATGAAAGAATTGAGTGAGATTTCATATAATGAATTTCTGAAGAATGTGAATAATGTATTGTGATGCACATCTATTTTTCATAAGACAAAAAGCAGTTTTCATGTAAAGAAAATAATTATCTGTAAGAAAATGAGTTTAATTCTTATTTTTTATATTTTTGGTAATGTACTGAAGATGTTCAAATGACTTAAGCTGTTTTTGACCTAACATGCAAGTGATTTTTTATGACCAGAAAATTGCCCAATTTGCAAATAAGGCCAAGAAGCAAAATGATGTAAGAGTACATGACATATAAGCCAATAAAATCATGTAAAGGTATGCCAAAACAATTTTAATCTTGATGAGACAATACATCATTAATTTATAACGCAAATAAATATTTTTCCTAAAAGGCAATGGTTTATTTCATAGCTATCTGTAGGCAGTGTGTTCATTTCATAATAATCACAAATGCTTATTAAAATGAAGGAACTAGCTAAGTAATAGAGTGTGTGCTTAGCATGCACAAGGCCCTGGATTCAAGCCTTAGCACTGAAAGAGAAATGAGTAAAGTAAAGGCAGTATAAGCTCAGGCTGACAACACACAGACCCACAGACCGGCTGTGCTGTGTGCCTGGTGTGAGTTCCTTGAGAGCAGGAGCTAGACCAGACTCATCTGTGCATTGTCAAGGCTGGCAGATTCTCTGGCATCTACAATTCTTCCTTCTTGTTCCTAGTTTCTTCTCATTTAAATAATAAACATCCTTTGCTCTCTGAGCCAGAAAAGGTAAATTTTTCCTACTTGGAGCCAAGAGCATTAGAGTTGACTTTACTACTTGGAATCTCTGTGTTCTCTGTAGAACAAAGATGGCAAAATTAACTTCAGACAACTTGGGAACAATGAGTAAAATACCACATTCAGAACGCTTGTACTTGTACGCTGCCGAGGGAGTGAGCTCCCTCCCTCTTCCTTTCCTCATTCTTGTGGAATTTTCAACTTAAACATTAAAGAGACAAAGTTCACTGTTTAGGAAGCTTATAGAACTGTCCATTATGTCACCTGCTAAAGTTGACGGTACTGATTTGGAGAGAATTAATTACTACATTAACCATGATTTTCTCCCTGATTTTTGTTATTGTTAAAATCCTCAAAGGATTTATTCCAGGAAATGATTTAAAAAGGGTCTATGAATGAAATCCTAAATTTGCATCAGCCAAGCAACAAAGAAAATGGCTGACTCTTCCTCCCCAAACGCAAGCTGTTCTGTTGATCACCCAGCAGCTGTGGCCCATTTTCTTTCCATCATGATTTTTTTTTTTAATTTTTAATTTGGAAAATGTCAAACTTACAGAAAAGTTGCAATAATAAAGTATAGTAATACTAAGAACACCTGTACACTCTTTATCCAGATTCATCTACTGTTAACATTTTGCCCAATCACTTTCTTTCACATACCTTTATGTACATATTACATTTTTCTCTGAATGGTTTGAAATTTGCATTCATAACACCTATTGTGATAAACCTTAATGTTACATTTCATTTTAGAATTTTAACCCTTTAAAAAGTAGACACCCACACACAATCTGTACATGGTGCAAAACCTAAAATATACAAAAGGGATAGAGTGATGAATGTTTTCTACATAAATAGTGCCTTTGTCATAGACACTTGATGTCTCTACTTGAGAATTTAATATCCTAAAGTCAAACAGAAGCTATCATGAGAGTCTCAGGATTCATTTTCTTTCTTGGTCATATGAAAACATCCATATATCCATAACAATGAAGAAATTATAGACTTTTGCCTAACAGAGAGAATCCCAGAGGACTAAAATAGGAGCCACTGCTGCTTCTGGTGCTGCAAAGGCTTAAGGCTCTGGCTTTACTTAGCCTTGTATTTCTTTGCTTATATCTTCATTTCTGGCAGGGGTCCCCAGATCCCAGGTCATAGACCACTAGCAGTGGCATGTTAGGAACCTCGGCATATGGCAGGAGGTGAGTGGTGGGTGAGCCAGAGAAGCTACAGGTGTATTTGTAGCCCCTCGCCTTTGCTCAATTATGGCCTGAGCTCCACCTGCCATACCAAATTCTCAAGGGAATGTGAACCCTACTGTGCACTACACATACGAGGGACCCATGGATGTATACTTCTTTAAACCACCCTTAAAGTACTGCCCTAGTCCCCTGTCTTGGAAAAATTATCTTCTCTGAAACCCAGTACTGAATGCTGAAATAAATGCGTGGGGACTGCTGGTTTAGAGAGTCCCAGGTCCTGGTCCTGTAGGCACGTTGCACTGGCTACATGCTCTCTTCGACACACTTTTCTTACTGATTGGCTCTGACACTCCTCCCATGGAGAGATAAGGTCTGAATTCCCTCCCCTGGAATCTGAGTGGACTTGTGACCACAGCAGGAGAGACATGATATGAATTCCAAGGGAAAGAAGGAAAGGACAAAACAGCTTCTTCCCCTTGGTTCTCTTCAAGTGACATTTGCTTTTTAAACTTAGCTGCCATTTTTCTAGGAAGCCCAAACTGCCCCATGATGCTCACATGGAGAGGAACTAACAAATTTGTACCAAACTGCCAGTCACGACAGCAAGCTGCATTGGAAAGAGAAACTCCAGCCCCACTGAAGCCATCCCAACTGACACTACACGGAAGTGACATGTGTTGTTTTGCCAAGTCACATAGATTTGGGGATCGATTACATAATTTTTGCTTTAGATCGGTTCGTTTGGGGTGATTTTTCCCATTCAGTGGTGTTAACCAGAAGAGCTATGCATAGAAGAATGCAAAAATGGAGTAATCTGTGGGGACAGGGTACCCGCCTTCAAAGAGCTCCTAATGTAGAGGAGCCTCTTGAACTCCAAGGAAAATTAAATAGTGTGGTGAGTTTTTCCTACATAAGTAGTGCTTTTATACAAAATTTTAAGAGATGAGAGAAATGAACTGAATTTCATGAGGCCTCCGAAGGATCTGAAGAAAACGATATTGAGTTAGGTCATGAAGGATGAGTAGAAGAAGGTATGAGACAGAGAAAAAAGGATGGCCTAAGGTCACCGTCATCACTTGATTGCAGCCCAGCCTGGTGGGTTGTAAGAAAGGACCTGAAAAGGACAAAGCCAGGCGCGGGGTAAGACTGGAGAGAGGGAAGGACTGAAGGAAGCTAAGGGCTCTGGGGAGAATAAGAGCAGAGAGCGGGGAGGAGCAGCATGAGGGAGGCTGGCAGAGAAGCCAGTGAGGTTACCAACCTCGAGCTGCTGGGTGGCCAGGATCCTCAGAGGGCCAGGGCCGAGATCTTGGCCTGATTTCCCCGGAATGAGCCCTGTGAACCCTGAGAGTGGGGACAATCTCTTCAGATTTCTGAACCCATCACCCCCAGGAATCCTGATGCCAAGAGTCTGAGAAACATTTGGTGGGAATGGAACTGGATTGAGTTTCTCTTGTTTTTGGTTTATTTGCCTAACGTAAGGAACAAAATTTGTGCCGTCTGCAGGCAACATTGGAGAAATCCCACACAAAACTATAAGAAGACTTTTCAATAACACATTGAACCAAACTGCAAACTAAATGTTTCTCCCCTAGGAAAGAAAGTGGTATACTATTTTCATTTTATCTTAAGGAAGCAAACTTACTTTGGCCAGTAACAGGCCCTGCTTGACGTGAGAAGCTGAAGTTACTGTTGAGATTTGGCAGCTCTGGAGAAAGAGGGTGGTCTGGAATGCTAGTTGAATATGCTGAAGTTTACCCCAAACTCTCTGGCTGGGCAATGTGGAAAGCATGGGTCTTTTGTTCATGATACACATTAGCCAAAAAAAGAGAGAAGATAGAAGAGGAGAAGGAAGAAAAAGGAGTGGGAGGAGAAAGAGGAAGGAGAAGGAGAGGAGGAGAAGAAGAAGAAAGGAGAAGGAGAGGAGGAGAAGAAGAAGATGAAGAAGAAAAGTAGAAGGAAAAAGAGAAAGAAGAGAGAGAGAGAGAAGACACCAGCGTCTTCTAGAATTCTTTAGGAAGTTAGTGGTATGAGGTGAGCCTGACTGATTCCATTGACAGGTGCAGAAACAGCTGTGAGAAGAATCTTCTGTAAGTGAGAATTTTGGGCCTGGACAAGCTTCTTGAAACCAAACAAGTAGAAGCAGGGTGCGGCATGGATCTGCTTTTCAAATGGTAATGAGTGCTCTTAATCAGATAAATGCGGCTTTCACCGATTTCTGCTCCCACACACTGGTTTGAGGCTGAGCTAGACCGGCGTGCACTTGATTAAACTCAGCCAAGATCTTATCCAAGGGCAATCCTTGCTTTTTTGTTTGTTGGTTTTTTAAGATCACTAAGAGGACTGTAAGTAAAACAAATTTAGGAAATAAATCTCTCAAGTCCCACAAAAATCAGAAAACACTGAATGCCTAAAGGACTCAACACTTAGCTGAAAACACCCACAGTGCTTATAAACTCCCCCAAGAAATGGTGGGAGGGAGGGAAGGACGGAGAGAAACAAGAGAGAGAAGTGAGAGTGTAGAAGCGGAGCCAGGCCATCTCTGGGAGAGTCTGGGGCACTGTTTGTAGCAGCCCCTTCCGCTGGTCAGGAGACCATAGATCTTCAGTCCTTCAGGAAGAGGACAGTCCAGAGAAGGCGAGGAAGTGAGAGGCAGGAGTGCCGCTGGGAGGTCTGCATTCCCCGCTGCTCCCCAGGGCCTCTGATCTCTGGCAGCAGCTGCTGGCTGCCTCCTCCTCTCCTCCCACTGCTGGGGCCACTGCTGGGCCCAGGACCCCCCACCAGGTAGAAGGGCTAGGGAAGCTGCCCCTCTACCACCCACTCAAGGACCTAGGGACTTAGAAGGAGACACCACTCCTAGCACAAACCCCAAAACAGACAAGCTCTACAGCACACATGTTAGGTTTTTCTTTCCCACGAGCTATAGTGCCTCCAAGGGTTCTGCCTATTAGCGTCTAACCTGGGGGTTGTCAGAGCTTAGATTCCAAAAAACAAAACAACAGATGTGGAGAACTACTGGAGTCCATTGCTTACTTGAGCTTCTTGCATACACCCAACTTGGGCAGATTTATCTCTATCGAACTTAGCTATTACACTTTTATTCTGCATGATCCAATGGAGCTGGATTCGTTTTTGCAAATCCACTGGGTGGTAGATGTGCCAGTAAACTTTCTGCATGGTTAAAGGCTCTGGGTGCTGGTCACCAAGGGCAGGCAAACAATGGGACTCGGCCATTACTCTCCCCCTAAGCCCACTGCCGTGACCACCAGCCAAAAGATAACTACCAA
Organism: Petromus typicus; assembly: GCA_004026965.1. NCBI lineage: Eukaryota > Metazoa > Chordata > Mammalia > Rodentia > Petromuridae > Petromus > Petromus typicus. The sequence goes on from PVIR01002452.1 coordinate 50,359, forward strand.
AGAGGAGGGAGAACTGCACATAAATATCTCCATAAAACAAACAACCATGCTGTATTTTATCTTCCCTTGTGAGATCTAGCACAGAGCCATGTTGAAGACTTATTTTTCTCTCCTGCAATGAAAGTAAGACAAGACCCTGTCCCCCTAACAAGGGGAACCCAGGTATCCTAATAATGATGAGGCTGCAGACAGCTAGGGTCAGCCTGCCCTCTCCGAGAATGCAACACAATCAGATGAGGGGTGGAAAAAGGAAATAGGATATTTTTCAAGATCCTTGCATGGATTTATCATACACTATATAAAAATGGTTTACAAAGCAGAATAGTCCAAGTTTTACAATGATGATCGGCTCCCTGACCTATCTATTCCCTTCCAGCTGTTTCCCACATTTGCCTTCAAATTTCTAAATAATATGCTTGTCTACACTTGATTTATCCAGTTGGGACATCATTAGTTGGCTTTTGTTAAGCTAGAAGACTTTTCTCTTTCCTCCCTATACAGCCTCCCCCAACCTCTCAGGAGAAATAAATTGTATCTTCTTTTTGCATATGTGTGATGAGGGGTGCCAAGGATAAACCCAAGCACTCACACATGCGTCGCACAGGGCCGGGGATATAGCTCAGTGGTTCCAGCACCTCTCTTGCAAGTGCAAGGACCCGGGTTCGATCCTTGGTAACCACATAACAATACTGGGTGTTGAGACTCACCCCAGCACAACCAGTACCACATACCACAGTGCCAGGTGTGGTGGCTCACGCCTGTAATCCCAGCACTCAGGAGGCAGAGGCAGGAGGACTGCTGTGATGTGAGTTTGAGCCTGAGCTCACGGCCAGCCTGAACCACAAAGCAAGATCCTGTCTCAAAAAACCTTTTAAAACCACCAAAAAAACCCCACATGCATTGCGCGGGCTCTCCATCACGGAGTACACACTCAGACCTTCTTATTCTGAAAGAGGATCTCCCTAGGTTGCTCAGGCTGGCCTCAAACTTGTCATTCTCCTGCCTCAGCCTCTCAAAGAGCTAGGATTACAGGCTGGTTAACCCCACATCCAGCAAATTATAATCCTTGGTTAAATCAACAGTCTACAGTCTCAGTACTAGATACTGTTGAGTAGTGAGGACAGACTTGGACTGTAATTTTATTTCACTGGTCTCCTGGCTTCCCACACTGATACTGAGAATTCTTATGCTGTTCCAGTTTCTGTTCTTTTGGAAAGATCTGTTTACCCTTATGTTTAGGGTTTTCTCTGTGTTCATTTTTTTGAAATTTCAATGTAATTGAAATTACAGTTGGCGTGGACATGTTCAAATTCACAGGAAATTTTCTGGTATTAATTTTTGGCCACTTGTTTTTACTTTCATTCACATTAGTCTCTAAATTTTCAGCAAGTCGGATTTAGGTCCCCCTGGGCTACTCACTCAGTCTCTTGTCATTTCTTCCCTGTTGGCCATCTCTTTCTGTTCATTTTTCTGGGACATTTTCCCATTTTATCTGCCAAACCTTTTCTCTTCTCTCTTTTTTAACTCTTCTATTTTTAACTTCTAAAAGCTCTTCTTTTTTGCTCTTTGATGGTTACTGAATTAGAGCATCCTGGTTTTGATTAATGGATACATCACCACCTCTTATCTCCCTAAGAATATGAAATATGTTTCTGTGGGTTTTTGAAGTTTTATTTGGTTCTCCTGTATTATCTGTTTCTTCCTAAATCTTTTTCCTCACTTAAATGACTCGGGTCTCTTTCATGCCAAAGGCTTCTCTCCAGAATCAGCTGACCCCCGGATGTTCATTTAGAATGAAGTTTGCAATCCAAACATCTGATTCATGGGTTGCTGCGCAGCATGTGGACAGGATTGTAAGCTGGGAAATTTCCTGGGCAGAAAAGAAATGGGGCTCCTTTCTGGCTGGAGCCCCAAGTGGCCTTTTCTTTGGGCCTTTTCTCTGCGAGCATTCAGTTGGCCCTGCGCAGAGTCCCAGCTGAACCCCGGCTGAGGAGAACAGACTGGCTGAGGGTAGAGTCGCCATTATGCACCACTGTCAGTACTGACTTTCTCTTTCCGGGCAGGGCGAGCTCCAAGCAGCCCTCCGATCCTCTGTGTGCAGTGTCCAGAGCGTTCTGGTTGAACGTCTTTAGAGGAAAACTTCCTGCTTATGCGAGCGGGTTGCAGAAGGGCAGAGACCCATTGTCTGGCTGCGTGGCTAGGGGAGGACACGAGATATGCTCCCAGACCCCAAGCTCTCCCCTGTGCTCAGCTTCTCCATTCTTCCCGGCCTGCCCCAGCCCCTCAGGTCACGGAGCCTCCACCTTTCCGGAGTTCTGCTTCGGGTGGGCTGGGGGAGAGGGCCAGGACGGCAGGCTCTCTTCTCCTGGAATGCCCTCAGCAGACCACACCAGCCACCATCTCTCCATCTGCTTCCCATCTGCTCAAAATGTGCAGCCGCTTCAAATCTGTGCGGCTCCTCTTCCAGTGCATCTGTCTGTGTGTATTTATATCCTTTTATTCCCTTCTGGAATTTCTACTTAGAGTGTTGGAAGACAAAGGCTTGGTTCTGCCATGTTAACCAAAAATCCTTTCCCACTATTTAGATTTCACGTTTGCTCTGCAGAAATCTATTTGTCTGGACTGCATGTGTCCACTGGGGTTCCCTGGGCTTATCGAGGTGGAAGGTTCTAGGCTGGGGTCTGCCAGGCACAGGGTGTGAGGCCTTGGATGAGTGAATTCACCCCCCTAGAGCACATTTTCCCAGGAAAGAATTCCGGGAAGGAGAGAGACTTGTTATGAAATTTTTTTTGGTAAATTATTAAATCATCATTAAGACTGAATTAAATTGCTTGTGGAATTAAGGATTATATGATACTGTTTGTAACAGTGGCTTAGAGGGCTAGGTACAAAGTGCCCTTGTTTTTCAGATGAATTCTATAAAAGGTGGCCTTTTCCCCTCTAGGAGGCAGGAAGGGTACTTGTGTACTAGATAATCAACATAAATGATCAGTTTCCAATTTAAAATAATCGTATACTTTCTGATGATAAGTCAATACACTCTTCATTTTAAAAAGTGAAGTCTTTGTAATATCTTTTCCTCCATGTAGACTAAATGTGACAGTGTGTGTATTTCACCTACTGAATACTGACCTCCAAGGGGATTTGAAATTGTCTACATTCTTCTGTCAACTATGCAGGAGAGCACAATACCAGCTTCTGTGCCACACCCTTAAGAGCTGCAAAACATCTGAAAGTGTATCTAGTCCATTCTCTTACCTCGATGATGATCTAAACAAGCTCAAACAAGATGAAATTATCATTCTGGTCCTGGGGTAAATAGCTTCACCTTATTGGTCTTCCAGTTATCTTTGTATCTCACCCAAATGGACGACTTCATATCACCCCCTTTAATTCACACGGCAAACATCCCTGAAGGGGACTGTTTATGCCAGGCACTGTAACAGGCTCTGGGAAACAGCATGAGTGAAACCAAATCCAAGCTCCTTCCTTGGCAGCTTACTTTTCAACAAGAACATTAATAAAATAAGGATTATACAGTGTATTAGAGAACAGTAATCCAGAGAAATGGAAAGTGCCCTGTAAGAGGGTCTGGAATGTATAGAGAGGGTGTTCAGAAGGTGATATTCTGGCAAAGATTTAAGGGGGCAGGAGAATGAACATTATTCCCCTGGAAATATCGAGGAAAGAGCTATTTTCCTGGTAGAAGAACTGACAAGAGTTTAGGTCCAAAGGTGGGACTATCAGCTCAAGGTCACACCACTTTCTGCTGCATGACACTGAGAGTAGAATCCTAAGTTAGAAAGAGATAGTGGTCTCTGACTGCAAACAGACAAACACTATGAGAACAGAACTTCTAGAACAGATAAAGGGACAAGCTGGTGCAGAATTTGTAACACAAGTGTGTAGCTTGTGAACACTGAGACATCACAAAGTACAACCGAGAAGGACGGCAGCTCGCTGGAGTCAGGGGACTGTCCCAGGTCTGACAAACACAGCCCTAAGCCTCACTTACCCTTGGGACTCACAGCATCCAGCCCAGATATAGCACATTTTACATTTAAGAAATATACGCTGAAGAAAATAAAGACTAAATACCACCATGAAATGTGACTTTTTCATGCTGTGTGTTGTCTGTTGCAAATATGTTCTGGAACTAATTGTAAGAAGGAGGCTTCACCTCAAAGAAAAGCTTAGAAATATTTTCTTTCTACTCCTTGGTCTATTCAATCTGTTTAAAACCTACTGAAAGTGATTTTAGTCTGAAAAAACACATATCTCTAAGACAGCTCGCAATGTGAGAAGGTGCAGTTTAGTAACTGAAACAAGTACACGTGTACTGAATGTGAACCTGTGTGTGTGTGTGTGTGTGTGTGTGTGTGCATATGCCCATGCACCTTGTATCTGTTTGTGATCAAGTTGCATTTTAATGCGGTTGGTTGGAAGGGACGTGAATGGAGTCTATAGATATACCAGACATTTTAGGATGTATTTATGTACATTCCAGTACAATGTTTCAGTGCATCGAATTCTTTTGGTTAAAGTAACAGAACCACTTCAACCTCATTTATCCAATAAGAAAAAGGAAATCATTATAAGGATACGGGAGTTCATCCGGGAACCCCAGGGCACGAAGATCAGTCAGACGGCTCTAAGCAACCAAACCCTGATGTCCCAAGGCGTCAGTCTCACCCCTTACATCCCTGTTCCCAGGGCCCAGGGTCTCTCACTGCCTCTGTGCGTCGGGCCCCTCCTCCTCTTCGATGATTGTCTTTCTTGCCTGTCCATCCACGTGGCTTCCTCACCACTGCTTACTCTACCTCACGGCTTACACTACCTCTATTTAGCAGTAAGCATCATATTTTCAGTCTTAATTGTAAGCAGGCAGGAGAAAGGACCCGATCCGCTCTGCTTGGGCCAATTTCTCTCTGCCCCAAACATTCAAACACGCAGGTTCAGTGTAGTCGACTTGGCTCTTCGTAGTTATCAGGCCCTCTTTGCCAGATAATGGTGATCACCAACAGCTGAAGCACATGAGGTCCATAATCCCCTCCCTGGCTGACCCACTGTGGATCAGTGTGTAGACACAAAGCCGGGCCCCAGCAGATTTCGGCCACACATAGACAATACACACAAGTAAACGTCACACTACCTTCTCAGGCAAGTTCAGAGGCAGCGGCTGGCAGGTACTTTCCACGGAGAGCTCACCAGAAGGAGACAGAAATGGCAGTGCTCCCACAGCAGCAGTTCCGCTTCCAGTCACAGGAGTGGCCCTACTCGTGGGCACCTGCGGGAGCTTAGCACTTAACAGCTCTCGCTCTTGCCCCTGGCCGAAGTGGGTAAAGCTGTGCACCCGCTCTAATACCCATCGATGCAAGGGTAGAGGTTCCTCTGCAATATTTGTAGTTAGATCATGAAAATCTAAAATCCTGATGTTAATAAAGAGACTTTCAAGTGGATATTCAAGCAGCAGTCTTCAGCCACGTTTAGGCCTCGTCAGCACCCCTTAGATGTACGAGACTCCTAGTGTAGGTTTCCTAATCAGAAGCTTTGTTAGCCAACCAGTCCTGGGTTTAGATGAAAACTTATGTACATGAGCGCGCGCGCGCACACACACACACACACACACACACACACACACACACAACTTTGGTGGTTTTGATGGTAGGGGAGGGATGTTACAAAGGGGCCCTAAATAGGCTTCCATTCTAAAAGACCTGCCCTAAAACCCCTCACCCCTGCCCATACTGCAGGTGTCGTGTCACTACCAGCCCCATCAGCAAATCCTCAACAGGATTCTATCTCATTAAATCCTCACACAGATGCACAGCTGAGAAAACACAGGCTAAGATGAATCAGCACCTAACACTACCAGAAACTGACTCTCAAACATGTCTGAAACCACTCTTCAAGTCTAAAATGCTATGACTTTTAGCTACCATGTTACTGGGTAAAAGTGGTATTCCCTGCAAAAGTCTGTTGAAGTCTAGCTGCTGATACTTGTGAATGTGCCCTTACCTGAAAACAGGTCTTTATGTGCATAACCAGGTTAAGGGGATGTCTTAAAGATACAGTTTACAAATACAGCGTGTACTCTGTATGCACAAAGCCCTTGATTCCCAGAACACACAGAAAAACAATGGATTAAAATTAAGATGGGGTCACAGTAGCTTAGGGTAGGTGCTAATCCAATGGCTATTGTCCCTGTAAGAGGCAGGAAACCTGGACAGAGGAAGGGAACCTGGACAGGCTCACAAAGGAGAAGGCAGAGTGGGCCTTGGAGTGATACATCTGCAAGCCAAGCCCCACCGAAGCTACTGGCAAACACTCGGAGCTGTGAGGGGGGCCTGGGGTAGCTCCTTGCTCAGCACCCCTCTTTCTTTCTCTCTGAGTGTGTTTGTGTCTGCACATGTGTCTGTGTATGTGGTAAGAAGTAGGTTATATTTTCAAAGACAGGGCTTTCTACACTTTGGCTATTCCATCTTCAAAAACATCAAAGTAATATATAACCTTTAAAAAATTATTTGTGATTCTCTCCCAAATGGAAAACCAGAATCATCTGCCATAAATAAAAAGTAAAAATATTAAAATAAGATGCATTTGTCTGTTTATCATTGTTGTATCAGGGAATACCCTGGCCAGGGAAGGGAAAGGATCGATGCTATTCTGATAGACCACAGAATTTTTATAACGAGAACTATTTTGAAAACTACTAAAAAAGCTGTTTTAATTCTTCCATGATATGGAAGAAATTTGTTGTTGTAACTTTATTATTATACTGAGGTGGGAATTCTACCTGCTTGGCACAATGTTCTACAGAAAGAAAGTTCTGGAATGGGGCACACTGAAGGCTTTCAAATCTACAAGTGTCATCCATGAGTAAGAGAACAGATGAGAAAATTAATGGGGTGGACATCTGCCATCGGCACGGCCTTGCTCAAGTGTCACTTTACCACCACTAGTCATGACTGCTGACGTGTCTTGTCTTGAGTGGAGAAAACAAATAAGACCACTGAGCCGAGAAGGGATCTTTTCAATGTGCCAGTCGGAGGAAAAATCTGGAAACCCAGCCAAAGAACACAGGCTAACCTTTGTTCCAACACTGGCATGGAGAAGGGCGGGAAGGGCTGCTGGGATAAAGAGATATTTGTGTTTCCAACTTGCAGCGGCCATGGAGATGCGACACTCCACGGCACACAATGGGCTCTTCTGATACACTAAGGCTTGGCACAGAGGAGAGTGTCTACTTTGCTCTAATATTGCTTTTCCTGCAGCCTTAGGTAAAGACCCCAACATGGATATGATCCCGCGATGGAGACGGAAGCATGAGGGCTTGGCACAGCCCAGAAATCACCCAGACTGTTGGCACTGACATTCGGAGGTTTGCCTGCCATGTAAAACACCAATTAAGTTATGTCTTGTCTGATATCATCTTTTCTCTGGCATGACGTCATTTATAGTAGCAGCAGACTAAGAATATGCAAATTACCACCATTATACTCCCAACTTTACTATAAACACCTGTTTCATTTCAGAATCACTCAGATGAGAATATGAAGACCAGAAATATAACATTTCTCCTAGGAAAGGTGAAGGAGTCATATAAATTTGTGGTCATATAAATATGTGCAAATCATGTGCACATCTATCCATGATGGTCCTGGGTAGACTGCATTTTCCACTTGAGCCCGAAAGAGACTTTTTAATGAAAAGGCCATTTTTGCACATGTGGGTAATTACCCATAACAAGGACCATGAACTAGGTGGCTCAAAACACAAAATGTGTTGTTGCTTCACAGTCCTGAAAGCCAGAAGTCTGGAGTCAAGATTTCTGCAGGTCTCTGTCTCTTCTGGAGGTACTAGACAAGGATCTGTGTCAGCTGTTCCTTGCTTTGTAGCAGCACAATGCCAGTCTTCACATGGAGCTGTTGCAGTGTGCATATCCATCTCCAGATTTCCCTTTTATAAGGATTATCAGTGGCAGTGGATTACGATCCACCCTACTCCAGCATCATTAGTTAAATCTACAAAGACCCTATTTCTCAATGAGGTCACATTGTGGAGTACTAGTGTTAGGATTTCAACACGTGACTTGCGGTGGGACATAATTCAGCCCATAATGTGCCCCTAAACCAGAAGAGGCCATGAAAAGGGAAGGCATGGTAGGCCTGGTTGAGAGCTGAAGATGAGACAGTGATTGTCAGGAGTGGGCACAGCGGTGCCCGATCACACAATGCAGGAAGGGGCTGGAAAGATGAGTACCCCCGTCTCTTCCTCAGCGTACTCTATGGGAACCAAACTCAACTGTAAGGCATGGAACCGGGGAGCCAGGTGATGGAATTTGGGAGTTAGCCTTTGCCTAGCACAAGGCAGAGAAGAAAAGGAAGGGGGTTGATGGTGGTATTGAGCATGGGATAGTAAAAGGCGACTGAAGAAAAACCAGCAAGATCCATTTACTCCAGAAGATGGATTAAGGGTAAAGTAGAGGCCAGTGAAAGTGTTGCAAATGATTTATGGTCATATAAATATGTGTAAATCATGTCTCCGAGAGTGTAATAAAGTACGGCCCTGTGAATATTGACTACTTTTGCATCTGCAAATTCTTTCCTGCATTTCCTTTTTGAGGGTTACCAGGAATGAAGCTGAGGCCCTGTGTTTAGGAAGAAGGCCCTGTATCCCTCAGCTGTCTCCTCAGCTTATCTCGCCACTTGTACATGAATGTTCCTTCAATTCTCTTTTGAATCTTTTTGTGATAATCTTACTGGTTTCATCATTTATTAGTGATTTAAATAAAATCTTTGATAGACTCTCCATTTATAATTTTACAACAGTCATTATTTTATCCTTTTGAAAAATAATCTATCCTTTAATAACTCTTGTACTTCACAGATGCCAAGGCCACCCTCTTGTCTGCCTCTCTGGATTTGTCCAAGCTGATGGCACTGTCTAGCATGTTTGTCCTCTCCTCTCTCTACCTGCTGAGCTCTAACCACCCTTTCATGCTCAGCTAAAGGCTGCCTCCTCTGTGAAGACTCCCATGACTCCCCCAAGTAGACACCCCTGCGCTGGACAGCACCTTGTACCTGTGTCCATTTCTGTGCCCAGCATATGGTGGCAGGGCCATAGCCTACTCTTCTTCTGCAAACCCAGAGCGGGTGTGTAAAATTATCACTGAGTATATCTTCGTTCAACACCATACCTTGGTTTCCTTTCAATTCTCAAAATGACCTTATGAAGTTGATCATATCTGTTTCATCCATTAGCTATGAAGAAACTGAACTTTCTTTTTTTTTTTTTAAGTTTTTTTGTTTGGTTGGTTTTTTTGTTTTTTGAGACAGGGTCTCACTTTGTAGTTGAGGCTGGCCGTGAGCTCAGCCTCCAACTCACATCACAGCAATCCTCCTGCCTCTGCCTCCCAAGTGCTGGGATTATAGGCATGAGCCACCATGCCCGGCACTATGGTATGTGGTACTGATTGCTGCTGGGCATGAGTCTCCACACCTAGTATTGTATGTAGTTGCTGGGGATTGAACCCAGGTCCTTGCACTTGCAAGACAGGCACCAGAACCACTAAGCTAAATCCCCGGCCCATTTATTTTTTAGGTTTTTTGAGACAGGGTCTCTCTTTGTAGTTCAGGCTGGCCCTGAGCTTAGCCTCACACTCATATCACAGCAATCCTCCTGCCTCTGTCTCCCCGAGTGCTGGGATTACAGGCGTGAGCCACCACGCCCGGCACTATGGTATGTGGTACTGGTTGCTGCTGGACGTGAGTCTCCATGCCCAGTATAGTATGTGGTTACCAGGGAATCGAACCTGGATCCTTGCACTTGCAAGACAGGCACCAGAACCACTGAGCTCAATCCCCAGCCCTGAAACTGAACTTTCTTGCAAGCCCGCTCCTGCCAAGGATGGCGTTATCAGCATGGCTGCATTTAGGGGCTGGTGTTCACTGGTCCCTCCGGAGTATCTCTGTACATGCAGTTACTCCCCGGGGAAGAGCTGAATACATGCTGCTTCTATCCATATAAGTGCCCAGCCCCTATAAAGGCTTCTGGGGGCACCCTGACCTTCTGCCCCAAACAGTGCATTGCCATAATAAGGGAAATGAGGGGCGGGGTTAGGCTGGCTTTGATTACCTGAAGTGCTGAGATTAGGTGCCTTTGATGTTGATAAGCTACATAAGGCCCCTTCATCTCAGCGCCCTTGCCTTTGGAGGGTTGGAGAATGGAGCTCCCCAAGCCAGTGTAATCATTACCCAGGCTCCACACTGTGTCAAAGCCAGAGCCCAGGAAGGCAGCCTGTGCAGAGCGCGGAGCGGCCAGGCCAGGCAGCTGCAGATGCATTGCCTCCCGTGCCAGAAAGTCTCGAATGCAAAAACAAGTGTATTTATCACTTCCAGCCGCTCTGCAGGGCAGGGTATCCTGCCTCAGGGCGGGGCATCAGCGTGCAATGGGAACGGTGGCACCTGGCCAGAGGAAACTGCACATTTCACAGGGTTCCTGCCACCCTGCTGTGGTGCCAAGGGCCAGATCCACACTAGGGGGAGAGTCTGACCTCCCAGCAGCCACGAGGATGCAGGCGCCAGGCAAGGGCGGGGCCCATAAGCCACCACCCAGCCAAGTCCTGCTACAGTGGATTGGGCCTGGGACACAGTGAACCATCCCCACTTGGTGACTAAGGTTCTTTCTTGCCTCTCACCTGAGCAAGCAAGCTGTGATCTGTCTGTGCCATACCCTTAGGGTCCCTGGCTAAGCAACTAGGCATTATTCTGCTCTAAGACAATCCGCCTTTGCCTAGTGGCCCAGGGCAGGCTAGACATTTGGCAGACAGGACAAAAGGAAGTGCAGACAGTAGCAGTTTTCCAGCAAGCCTGGATCCGGGCTGTTGAGTAGGCCCTCCCCACCCATCCGTGCAGAAATTCTTTCAAAAGCAGGCTGGATTTTGTCATTCTCCAATTGAACAGTCCTGGAAGAAGCCCACACCCCTAGGGGGCTGTTCTAAGTTCCTCCTAGCTCTTCTTGTGCCTACCTGTCCATTGCATCATTTGGTACTGTCTCCTTCCTGTGCCTCACACCCTTGTCTGTAAGGCCAGCCAACCACACCTTCCAACAACAAGCCCGCGCTCTGTGTCTCGTCAACCTTCTCCTATTCATGCTTCAAAGCTTAGATGTCACCTCTCAGGTGACAGCTTTCTTGCCCTTTCTACTCTTGTCCAGACAAAGTTTGAATGTTTTCCTCTCCTGGACCTCAGCAGCTCGGTGTATATAACTCTACAACACCATTAACCCCCACCATAGTGCACTGGTGTATGTTGATGTGTTTTATTGTTCAATTGAGACATGATTATGAATATCACTGGGCTAGAGCTCCTTTTCTATTCATCTATTCTCAATAGCTCACAAAGTTTCTGGTAGATGGTAGGGTTTCAATAAATAGGAAGAAAGAATAAACAAATTTCCTAAAATTGCCCCTTTCCTTGGAGAACCTCCTTTAACTTAGATAAAAGTAGTGAAATTCTTAAACTTTCTAAGGGCAAAGGACATCTATCTGCATGAAGTTCTTTGCTCTGGACAAATCCTTCACTTCTGTCTTCCCTAGAAAAACCTGAAGGAAAGTAGGCAGTGTGCAAACTAATCACTTCCAGAGAAGTGAGCTCTCAGATGCTAACCATTTTACTGCATGTTAAGAGCCAAGCTAAACCACACACAGAAGTGAGACTTCCTGAACATCCCATGCAAGGCATTTAGTTTACTGCTCTGTTGGAATTTTGATGACAATAGCCATCTGAGTAAAGATGCATTCTGCAAAATTGGAGAGATCATGACAGCTCTTTTATGTGTAAGTCTTTGGTCTTTAACTTTTGGATACATAACACTCTGCAAGAACATGAAATGGTATAATGTCATTGGTTAATAACTGGGGCTGCTTTATCCTTGCAAAATCCAGAATGTGAAATTTTAGCACTGTTACTCCCTTTTGTTTTAAAAAGTATTATTAGACTATTACTCTATTAAGATTGCTATTAAAAATCAACTGAATATAGGGCCGGGGAGTTAGCTCAGTGGTTCCGGCGCCTGTCTTGCAAGCACAAGGGCCCGGGTTCGATTCCCCGGTCACCACATAACAATACTGGGTGTGGAGACTCACACCCAGCAGCAACTAGTACCACATACCACAGTGCCGGGCGTGGTGGCTCACGCCTGTAATCCCAGCACTCGGGAGGCAGAGGCAGGAGGATTGTGATGTGAGTTTGAGGCTGAGCTCTGGGCCAGCCTGAACCACAAAGCGAGACCCTGTCTCAAAAAACCTAAAAAAAAAAAAAAAAAAAATCAACTGAATATAAAATGAATAAAAAGCTAAAGTAAATATTCCAACTTTCCCCCGAGTCTAGTTTATAAATTCAATATTCTTATAGTAAGATCAAGGTCTTGTTAAACATAAGAAATTAATATTTGTACAGGGAAATTATATTTACAAAGCTTCCTTGTATATATAATGTGCTTGGTAAAAAAGAATACATGAATAGACACTTTCTCTTCATTCTCAGTACTGCCAAGCATCTACTTTCTGTTGTCCACTGCAGGTGGAAAGTATGATAAATATCTACTATAAATAGCTAACACTTCCTGCTTCACTTCCTAGAAAAGGAGATTGTAGCTCTCCGAGAGAAAGAAGCAGGTCACCTACCTGTACCTACCTGTCCATGAGTTGGCCCCTCCTGCCTCCCCCTCCTATCCCTCTGCTATTCCCCACACTCCACTGCTGAACTACTTACAGCTCCCCCAGAACACAGCACCCCAGCACCTCCCACACCCCTCTCCACCTCACTCTGCAGTTCGCACCTTCCGTGCACCATCTCCTCCCCTCGTCCGTCCCCAGACCTCAAGCCTGTGTCAAGTCCCTACCATCTGCTCCTAGCTGTCACCTTCTCTTCCTTCATATCAATAGCAATCACATGACTTAGAATTGAGATCAGCACTTGTTGGGAACCACCCTGTTTGGGAACTGTAAGGTCAAAATTGACCAGGACTTTCTGTCTGTAGACGTACTTTGGACTTGACTTTTGTCTTCATCTCTGGGAGCAACTGGGACTCAATGATCCCACATGTTGTGATGTTTCAGGGCAGAACTGTACCGAATCTCTCTGTTTTTAAGGACTATTGTTGACATCTGTCTTGTCCAGAGGGATCCTCATCTATATAACTTCTCTAGTACTATTGTTGGTGTGGCCCTGTCTTTCCAGGTATTTTGGAATGTAGATAATAAAAGGTGTGGTAGGCTGGGGTCCAGAGTCCTTGCCGCCCAGAGTAGCATGGATCAGACCCAAGCTCAGTTTTCTCTAAGTCTCATTTCTGCCTAATTATTTATTTTGCCATGTGCCGTGAACTCACAGGAGACTAGAACTTAACGCAAAAGTTCTAGTTATGTTCTCTTTCCCTGTTTACCACACTGCTAACTTTTCTTTCACAACCTCTAGAATAGACTCATTGTCAATAGAATGCTACCACTACATATGATTATTAACTTTCTAGTAGCTTATTATGGTTTTTATTTTTGTTCCTCAAAGCCTTATGTAACCAGAAGTGGAACTTTTGGGGAGGTGATTGGATGAATCATGGGGTGTGATACTCATCAGGAGTTCCTCTGATGATGACTTGATAGCTGTTTGCTGTTGACTTTCCATGCTGGAGAAGCTTAGTGCAGCTGGCTTTCCTGATGCGAACATGGCTGTTCTTGTCATCAGAAGAGCTCAGGCCCTTGCTCTCTTTGGGGATGGCTGCTGGTCTTTTCTGGGGAGCTCTGATCTTCCCCGGGAGTTTTCTTTCCTGGCTTCAGTGCAGATTCTTCAGCCTGGTGACATAGATCCTTCAACCCGCCAGTGTAGGCTTTTAAGATTCCAACTCTGGTCCTTGGCTTTCCCAGTGCATCCCTGATGCAGACATGCATGAGATGTTGCCATGGGCTCTAGGCTTCAAGGTGGACTCATGGAGGACATTGCCTTGGGCTCTAGGCCTTCAGCTAGTCTGACTTTTGCAGGTCATTGCCCTGGGATCCAGACCCACAACTGAATTCTTCAGGTCTCTCACTTGTGGACAGATCTATTCACTTCTTTGCATCTGCATGGGATGAATATTATAAAATAATCCTGTAAATTATGTGTCTTCTATTGAATCTGTTCCCTTGCAAACCTTGACAACAACAGGGGCCTGTTGGAGAAGGTGGGTCACTGGAGGTGTGGCCTGAAAGGGCTTTCTCCCCCTCCTCCCTCTATCTTTTCTGTTTTCAGTGGCTAAACCATGAACTATTTCCCCTCTGTCATGCTGCCCAGCTTGGAGCCAGCCAACCATGGACTGAAACTGCTACAAACCGAGAGCCAAAATAAACCTTTCCTCTTTAAGTCGTGGTGTTGGGTATTGTGTTTCAGCAAAAAAAAAAAGTAACTAAGATAAAGCCTTCTTTAAAAGTGAAAAAAAAAGGGGGGGAGGAAATTAATTATTTTAAATCTTAATGGTACATTGATATACACATCATGATCACACTCAACGTCAAGAATTTGTACCAGCATATGACATGACTTCTCATTTTTCCCATTCTCCTACTCACGCTAAAACTCCCACTCTCTATATACATAAGCTTTGTTTCCTTTTTTTACTATCATAATTTTTCTTTCCCCTTGTTACTTACCCTTACCCACTATTTCCTTTTGAATATTTTCTATTTCACAATATCTATCATACACTCTAGAACTCATTTACATCTTCAGTTTCTCATACTAGGGAAAAGATACAGTATTTACACATCTGTGACCTATTTGTTTCACTTATGAATATGTTCTCAAGGTATGTATATCTGAATATAAATGCCTCAAATTTATCATTCTTTATGACCAAATGATATTCCATTTTTTTTTTAAATCCACATCTACTTTATCATGCCTCCAGTTAATGGGCATTTGGGTTATTTCCAAGATTAAACTCTCACAAACTGAACTGCTATGAACATGGATACACAAATGTCACTGTGATATGAATCTTTTAATTCTTTCATGTATATACATAGCAAGGTAATAGCAAGGTCAAATGGAACCTCTAATCCTTTTTTAAGGAATCTCTACACTGTTTTCCACAGTGCTTGCACCAGTCTACATTCATACCAGCAGTGCAGAAGGGTTCCCTCCCCACAGTCTTGCCAGCATTTGCTGCTGGTTGATTTCAAGATGAAAGCTATTCTTTGTGGAGTGAGATGAATTTTCAGTGTGGTTTTCATCTGCATCTCTCGGGTGACCAAGCATCATATGTTTCTTAAGTGCTTTGACTTCTTCTGAAAAGTGTCTGTTCATTTCAGATACCCATTTTTGAATTGGATCTTTACATTTAGGTGGCTGATTTTAAAAAAGCTCTTTATATATATATATTAGATAGTAGTCCTTTGTCTAAGAAGCAGCTAGTAAAATTTTTTTCCCAAATTGTTGATTGTCTTTTCATTCTGCCAGTAGTTTCTCTTGCTGTGAGAAGCTTTTTAATCGGAAGAGATCCCATTTGTTGATTCCTCCTGCTAGTTCTCATGTTATAGAGGTTTTGTTCATAAAGTTTTTCCCTAAGCCAATGTCTCCAAGAGTTCTATCTAACATGTTTTAGTGTTTCTGTTTTAATATTTAGGTCTCTAATCCACTTTGATTTTACTTTAGTGCATAGTGAAAAAGATAGATCTAGGGCTGGGGATTTAGCTCATTGGGTCCAGCACCTGCCTTGCAAGTGCAAGGTCCTGATTTCTATCTCCAGTAACCACATACAACAACAATGACAAATGTGGTAAGTCATTACTACCAGCAATCAGTACCATATATCACAATGCTGGGTGTGGTCATGTATGCCTATAATCCCAGGATTTGGGAGGCAGAGGCAGGAGCATTGCTGAGTTTGAGGCTGAGTTTAGAACCCGCCTGAACTACAAAATAAGAATCTGTCTCAAAAAACTAAAGAGAGAGAGAGAAAGGGAGAGATAGATCTACCCTTACTCTTTGACAGGTTAAAACTCAGTTTTTCCAGCACCATTTACTAAGGAGGCTATCTTTCCTCCAATGAGGATATTTGGCTCCTTTGTCAAAGATGAGGTGGCATAGTGTATGTGAAGCTATTTCTAGATTTTCTAATCTATTCCACTGATCTTTGGGTCTGTTACTTTGCCAGTACCATGCAATTTTTGTCACAGTGGCTTTGTACCATAGTTTCAAGTTGGGGATTGTGATATCACCTACCATATCCTTATTGCCTAGAATTGCTTTTGCTATTTTAGGTCTCTTGTGGTTCCAGATAATTTTTGGATTATTTTCTCTAGATCTGTGAAATATGCTGTTGGGATTTCAATTGGGATTGCATTAAATCTATACAGCAGTGGTGGGAGTATAGCTGTTTTGACAATATTAGTTTTTCCTACCCAGGAACAAGGGAGATCTTTCCATTTTCTGATATCTTTTTCAATCTCCTTTTTCAGAATTCTGTACTTTTGAGAGTAGAGGTCTTTTACCTCCTTTGTTAGATTGATTCTTAGATATTTCATTTTTTTGGATGCTATTGTGAAAGGGATTGACTTCCAATTTCTCTCTCCACTGTGTGGGGTAGCTATTGATTTCTGAGTGTTGATCTTGCATCCAGCTATGTTACTAAATTTTCCAATTAAGTCTAGCAGTCCTTTGGTTGAGTTTTTAGGATCTTCCATATAAAGTATCATGTTATCAGAAAATAATGATAGTTTAACTTCTTCCTTTTCTATACTTATTCCTTTTATCGCTTTCTCCTGTCTAATTGCTGTGGCTAATGTTTCCAGCACTATATTGAACAAGAGTGGTGATAGTGGACACCCTTGTCTTGTTCCTGGTCTTAGTGTGAAAGGTTTCAGTTTTTGATCATTTAGAATGATGCTAGTTATGAAGAGCTTTTATTAGGTTGAGATAAAGTCCATCTATTCCGATTTTCTGTAGGGTTTTGATCATGAATGGGTGTTAGATTTTGTCAAACGCTTTTTCTGAATCTATTGAGATGACCATATCGTTTTTGTCCTTGAGTCTGTTGCTACAGTGTATTATGTTTATTTATTGTGTATTATGTTTATTATTTACCTATGTTGAACCATCCTTGCATGAGTTACCACTGGTATCCTTGCATGAGTTACCACGTTTGTCATTGTTGTTGTATGTGGTTACTGGAGATCAAAATCAGGACCTTGCACTTGCAAGGCAGGTGCCGGACCCAATGCAAGGATAATTATCCAGAGGAAAATTAATTTTAATAATATGTTTTATTGAACTTATGTTTCCAAAACATAGTCCAGCCTGGCTTCAAACTCACCATCCTTCTGCCTCAAGTGCTGAGATTACAGGCATGAACCACTATATAGGGCCAAAATTATGACTTTTTAAGAAAAATCTAAGTGATGGTACCAGGGAACACAATGACACCAGCCCCAAAGCCTAGCAATGAAACCTTCAGAAAGGCCTCAGGGACACATGTGGAGAAAACTCCACAGAGCTGAGGGATGGGCGGCGGGTTTGGTTCTATCCGGCCTGACAGCTCTATACCTCCAAATGGGCAGATCCCTAGGATTTCTGATGGAGCAGCTGCTACAATGGCAGTTTTAAAGCTTATGTGCGGGTCAGGGAGTTAGCTCAGTGGTTCTGGCGCCTGTCTTACAAGGACAAGGACCCAGGTTCGATTCCCCAATAACCACATACCATACTGGGCATGGAAACTCATGCCCAGCAGCAACCAGTATCACATACCACAGCGCCAGGTGTGGGGCTCACGCCTGTAATCCCAGCCCTCGGGAGGCAGAGGCAGGAGGATTGCTGTGATGTGAGTTTGAGGCTGAGCTCAGGGCCAGCCTGAACCACAAAGCAAGACCCTGTCTCAAAAAACCTAAAAAAAATAATAGCTTATGTGGGCCCTCAATGCATCTTGGGACCTGCTTGAAAATCCATATTTTCAGAATGAGTCTCATTCTCTAGAGAATCAAAATTGGTCTGCGTTGGGTCTCCAGGTATGCATCTTTCTCAAGTAGCTCAGGTGATTCCCATAGGAATTCCACACTTTGGGAAAATCAGCTCAAAAGAGTAGTAGGAAGCTCAGTTATCTGTTCACTTTTCTCCCATTCTCCCTTGTAAGAGCCCCCCACGCTCTGCTCTCTGGGCTGTGGTGTGGTTGTGGAGCTCACACACTGCAAGCAGCACCTAGATGCAGAAGTCTTGCTGCATCCACATGAGGAACGAACTGTCTCTCTTTAGACCAAAGTGCCACCAACTTCCAAGCCCTGTGCCCCAGCGTGGGGCTGCATCATCCCAGAGAAGAGCTTTTGTTTTGAATCATACAAAGACACTGTGTGGGGTAGCAGCATTCCTGAATCTGTCACCCAAAGCCTCTGACATGCCACCTCCCCAAAACTCCATACCTGGCACCTGCACCCCACCATTGGTCCCTACGGTGAAAACCAGAGAGGGGTTGGCAGCCCATGGTCTTCCTTATCTGTCACTATCGGTCAATGGCTATCCGGGTCTTTCCAGAACACCTACTATTCCCTAACAGGATCCAGAAAGGTTCCTAAAGATGAGACTGAGAACTTCACCCACAGAACAAGTTGTAAGTTTACTGACTTCCATCACACAAAAAGAATTTTCAAGACAAGTCACTGAGAAGCAGAAAGATGTTCATTGAGTAGAATCTTAAAAGTACATACTCAGAGAGGGGAGAGTGTGGGCCCTTGAGAGAGAGAGGTAGAGTATAGACTGCAAGTGGGTGTATTTACCGGTCTATGGACTGCAAGATGGGTGGTCTGTGTATCCCTAGTGTCTGTCGAGTCACCCTTCGGTGGCTAGGTTAGAATGGAACTTATTTACATGTGTTTGAAGCTGAGACAAGAAGCCCACTTAATAGCGCAGCTTTCTTGAGGACAGAGATCCTTGGGAAGAAATGGATCTTACCAATGAAAAGCACAGTCTCGGAGCCCAATTTTTATGTCTTTAAGACCCTTAGAATTATTTTTTTACACAGAACTTTCTGGGAGAGAAAATGACATTGCAACCTTGAGTAACTGCAGATTTTCTTAAAAGTGCAGATTTAAAATTATGATCTCCTTGCCTCTTTTTTCACTTGTCTTTATTTTTTCTCTTCTACCTCACTACGAGGCTCTCAGCAGCGGCTGGCCCCATGCAAGTCAGGCTCTCGTGCCCAATCTCAGCCAGCCTCTAGGTGCATAAGGAGGGAGCCATGGTGTCCTGTGTCTGTTTCCTGGAAAAACTACTCTGATATCAAGTACAGACGGCAGATTTCTATTGCACTTAAGGATTACTTAACAGGAATGATGAGTGCATGGGAAAGCTCCACAACAAGGCCTCTATGTCAGAGCAGGATTACCAAGGGGGCAGACCACCGGGTGGGCCAGATGCCCAAGAGACTGGCCCTGCTTTTACAATGTCTCATCTCCTCTTCCTCTCTCAATTTTCTAAACCGATGAACTCTTTCTGACAGCCTGTACGTGTCCAGGCAAAAGAAGAGCTAATGAAAGGGTCACTGGCCCTGCTCGGAGTCTCAGTGGCACCATCATGCTGAAGTAAAAGAAGACGCTCTGAGCTGCCGACCAATCGGGAGGAGCACAATCTGTACCAGCTGGAAACTCGAGCTGTGCTGCAACCTGGCTAATTGCTGCTGAGCACAGAGGCAAAGAATAGATAAGGATTTGCAGCTGCAAGAAAAGAGAAACCTGAAAGGGCTGGAAAGCGGGGTAAAGAGAGCTGGAATCGGAACCCACCTCCATTTTTTGATAAAACATGAGGCGCCTGTTCCCATCAAGTCACAAGCACTATCTCGGGTCCTTCGAACAGCTCACTTGTAGACTAGCAGGTTTATAGCTGTAATTATGAATGCATAATTATAGCGAATTATGGCGAGTCATGAGAGAGACACACACAGAGAACTGTGGGTGTACCCTGGAGGGTGTGGCCAGCTCCTGGACAAAGCACAGGTCTAGCAAGCCTGATCCAAAGGTGGACCCCAATGATCCAGCCACGCAGAAGCTCCTGGACCACTGGGTAGGGCCACAGTGGCCGGAGATCGAGCAGGGAAGGCAGGCTGAGGCCAGGCATTCAGGGCCTTGGAATTGATGAGTTGTGGTGTCAGGAGTTTCTACATCCACTGAAGGCTTCCTGAATCAAAAGACTAACTGACACCAAATCTGTGGATTTTGTTTTCTTCCTTATTTACTTAAAGAACTAGATTTAAAAGGTTATTAGTGAATATGGTAACAAATTTCATCCTCCAACTCAGTGCAGAAGATTGAGTCTCCTTTCTGTCCCTGATCACTAAACTCCCAGTTTTTCCTTTCCAGGAGGGAACTTTATCATTTGACATATATCCTACTAAAGGTATCATAGATAAGCATATGTATTTACATACAAAGGGCACAGTGTACTGCTGTGCCCAAGGCCACCCAACCAAGGACAGTCAAAGAGGTTACAATCTATTGCACACCTGCTTGTCAACTGCTTTCTGGCATGAGCCAAAGGTGACATTTTCTCCCTAACTTGTTCAAAGGCCTTAGGCTAGCCAAGGCCATGTATATCCATCACACACATATGCATAAGCACTTCCCCTCTCTCACAGCTTTTTAATTATATAAAAGTGAATATATACAGTGGCTATAGCCACAGTATTGCATCTCAGCTTTGCAAGGTATCATAGAAAGCACTCCACATGGGCACAAGTAGATCTTTCTGGTTTTCTCTCATGGCTACTTGCAGTTCTTCAGCACTTAGGATTCTGCAAGGGAAAGACAATGTACTTCAGGCCACATGAGACTAACACCAGTCAAAAGCACAAGGAAATTCACCCAACTTCAGCACGCCATGCAGTTTGATGTGAGTAGGCCCTACCCCTCAGCCAGAATTCCCTGTGTTAGCTTTCATCTGGTGGACTTTGGAAGCGCCAGGCCAATGATGGTGAAGCTTTTAGAGATAACGGCCAAACTTCAACCCAGAACCCACCTATTGATCCCAAAGTACCAACACGATAATTAAACCAGAAAACCGAGGGTTTAGTATAACATCATTTGTCTTAAAACAAATAACACCTGTGCCATAGGTGTGCTAGGCCTGCTCTGGGCTTTCCTCTCATGGCTATTGAAGGCCTCATGTTCGTTCTAACTCCTTCTTTTTTTTTTTTTTCTTCGGGTTTTTGAGACAGGGTCTCGCTTTGTGGTTCAGGCTGGCCCTGAGCTCAGCCTCAAACTCACATCAGAGCAATCCTCCTGCCTCTGCCCCTTGAGTGCTGGGATTACAGGCGTGAGCCACCACGCCCAGCACTGTGATATGTGGTGCTGATTGCTGCTGGGCATGAGTCTCTCCACACCCAGTATGGTATGTGGTTACCGAGGATCGAACCCTGGTCCTTGCACTTGCAAGACAGGAGCCGGAACCACTGAGCTAAACCCCTGGCCTAGTTCTAACTCCTTCTAATCAGACTCCATTCTACATTCCTTGAAGAGAATGTACCAGAGTGTACAGAGAAAGCTGGCGCCTATGAGCACTAACTGGCCTGTGTCATCATATTAGACTGTACTTTCAGTTTGATGTGACTGATAATAAGAGAGGGCATGAGAAAAGAAGTTATGTAATGATGGTGATTAAAAGAAGCAGTGATAAGGAACTGAACTAAGGTAACAGCTATATGTGGAAAAATATAAGCAAGATTCAGGCTTGTGTTTTCTCAGCAGTGGATGGCAGTAGAAAATGTGTTGGTGAAAATTTGCACTAAGAAATGCTGGGTAAGGCCAGGGATTTAGCTCAGTGGCTCTGGTGCCTGTCTTGCAAGAGCAAGGGCCTGTGTTTGATCCCCTGTTAACCACATACAATACTGGGGGTGGAGACTCACACCGAGCAGCAACCAGCACCACACACCACAGTGCCGGGTATGGTGGCTCACGTCTGTAATCCCAGCACTCAAGGGGCAGAGGCAGGAGGATTGCTGTGATGTGAGTTTGAGGCTGAGCTCAGGGCCAGCCTGAACCACAAAAGAGAGACCCTATCTCAAAAAAAAAAAGAAAAAAAAAAAAAAAGAAAGAAATGCTGGGTATGGTGGCTTGCACCTGTAATCCTAGGAATTAGGAGGCAGAGGCAGGAGGGTTGCTGTGAGTTCCAGGCTGGCCTGGGCTACATAGTGAATTCAGACCCAGCCTGAACTACAAGGCAAGATCCTGTCTCAGAAAACTAAAATATATATATATATAATTTTATTAGCGCTTTCCAGTTAGAAAATAAACACATCATGTATTAAAACCAATAACATAAACCATATGCAGAGGATTTGAATTAAACTCAGATCTCAAAAACAAACCCAGAACTGGCATACTGTGTGGTCAGAGCACATGTTAAATGACATTTACAATATGAACTCTGTAACTCTAAACAGTCCATAATGTGAGAGAACACGGCACTAACAGGCATATTAAAACAGAATCAAGCACGGAGTCCTGTGATTCCTCCCATTCAGCTAGTGAAAATGTCCCTCTCTGGGGCCCTCCTCTTGTCAGCTATAAGCAAAAATGTTCAGCTTTGGCATCAGATTTGCCATTTGGATTGTAGGCATCACAGCAAATGCTAAATTGAATAATTCAAAATCAGTTTCTTACATATCTCCTTGTTTTAAAGCTTGTTCTTGGTTATTTCTAAATCTTCCCAAGATGATAAAGGCCTCTGTAAAGCACTTTGCTGCATAAATCCTTCTTCATTACTTACATTTCTTGGAATGGTTTAAAACTCTTTCTCCACTGGGTTCAATGACTGGGTAAAAGAAATATCTCTCTTTCCAAATCCCTTGTCATTATAACAACTCACATAATCCTGTTTTTCTCATTATCTTCACCAACTATTCCAAGAGTCTTATAAACTTCTTAATAGGGGAAAGAAAAAGGAGGACCTTTTAGACAGAGTTACAGAGGAGGAAAAGATCCCCTATATTTCCAGAAGGTTAACATGCCTATGGGAAGAGGTTAGATAATACAAGATGGTGAGTGGAAGGGATGACATCCAGAGTAGTGTGGTCAACTTCTGTTACACCGCATGTTACTTCTGGTGGAAGTCCTTGAAGCAGGACCTGGAGGCTTAAATATCTGAATATCACAGCTGGGGTTTCCTGGGCATTTCAAAGCCATCTGTACACTGGAAGAACCTAAACTCTGGGGGTACCGCCCTATGCTTGAGCTCAGCCCATCCCGCCTGGGACGGCTACCTGCTCTCTGCGCAGCTGTGACTTTCTCCAGCAAAGAAAGAGTTGTTTGGCAAAGCTTTCCTGAGCTTCTGTTGACATGCATATATCCTTCAGTTTCCTTAACTTCCCCATATAGACACATAATTGGGCATTCTTTGCCAGGATGCCAAAGAGCCCAGAGTGCAGAGAACTCCCTGAGCCTTCCTGCCCAGGCTGACCCCAGCCAGGAGCTCCACGGTCCTGTGCACTGATTGATCTCATGCCAGTGAGCCATGGCAGGAGGAGGAAATCTTAGAGACAGGTGTTCCTCTGAGATCTTGTTATAGCTGGGCTGAAAGGATGCTCTGTTATGTTATAAGTCCCTGGTACAGTCCCAAGTCTTGTTTGTTGAACTGTCACCCCTCAAGGCCAGGGAAAGACCTGCCTCCTCTACGAAGCTTCCCTGAAGCGCTTCACAAAAGGTTCTCACTGGTCCTTTGTTGGCTTCTCTGATGATAATTGCAGAAGTCTCCCAGCAAGGGCAAGAGCCCTTCACTCCCACAGGCCTCTACTGTCTCCTCAGCTCAAAACAAGATACAGGAGATACTCAGGTTATTGAGTCAAAGTAGATGGTGCTTTCTTATGCTCCCCTGGAAATGCAGTCTAATTTCAGAAAGAATTCAATGTTTCTTGTAGCTGATTACAGGTAGCTGAGAGTCCAGAGGGTGGTAAAATCATGTGTTTACTTCTAGCAAGTATGGCCTTCCAGTAACTAGGGACTAATTGCACTTCAAGCAGAGCCAGACTCTGAACACAAACACTTCCTGCTGCTTCTTCAGTCTCCTCCCTCTTGCCTTCCACCTCTGTTTTGTCCCCACTGCCCACCCTTTCACCACCATCACCAAGAGCCTCGAACCTACAGAGCCTCTGAAGCCTATCTTTTATTCGAGGAAAGTTACATGAGCTCTTTTTTCCCAAGGCCTCATTAAATAAAAAAAAAAAAAAAAGAACCTCTCTCTCTCTCTCTCTCTCTCTCTCTTCCTATTCTTATGATTATTTAGTATTAGAGTAATCTCAGAATATCATTGTGCTTTAAAATCCTCCCCCCACCCCCCAGGAAGAGGAAGAGATGGAGCATAGCTTGTGAAGAGACAGATTCCTCTGTAACACACAGGCAAATGGATCCCTCTCAGAAATCACCTGAGGGGCCCAAGGCCTGGAAGAGTGAACAGCCCTCCTGAAAGTGTCAGGCTGCCCAGGACACAGCAACCCCAAGGCCAGCCCCTCAGGAGGGCCTGGGTCTGTGCTGCTGCCTGTGGACTCTACTCTGCCGCTCAGCCACTTGGGTTCTGTGGATCCAGAGTCCCTCATCTAATCCACGTGCTTTCCCTTTCTTCACAAAGCTGCTTCCTCCGCAACTCCAGGGAGGAAACCCCTGAATAAACAGAGAGCACAATAAACAGAGAGCACACTGTTGTTGGCTGAGGTCTCAGCTACCAGCACCCCAGGGATGTACCCCCAGGCCAGGCCCACTTCCAACCTGCTGCCAGACTCCAGCCAGCTGCAAGTGCTGTTTCCGCAAAGTAGATTCTTTCAGTCTTTCAGTTAGCTTTACGTTAGCCCTGAAGAAAGGACTTGTGTCTCCAAAAAGCAAGGTAGAGGAAATCCCCGAGGCAGATGTCTGCCTGGACACTGAAGCCCTAGCCCCTCCCTTGTCAGGGCCCTCCCCAGCCCAGAACAATGGGTCCAATCCTGCCAGAGCACCCCCAGACTTCCAGGTTGGCTCAGTTTCAGCATCTGTGTGGATGGAGGCCTCATCTTATGTGAAGGGTGTGGGGTGAGAGGCCCCAGAGGCATAGAAAGAGTTATTATCCTCTTTTTATAGATGCAGCTCAGAGGTCACATGGCTGAGAACTGATGGGACCAGAAGCCTAACCCAAGGTTGTGGGACTTGCAATTCCTATTTTAACCACTACGGTGAGGTGGGCTATTTGGGGTTCAGGGGGCCAAGGTCACAAACCAAGTTTGATATTGGGACAGGAGAGACCCTAAGGATATTGCCCAGTTCAAGGGCCGCATGAAGACTTTGTAAGTAAGCTTTGTGTGGGGAGGGAGACAGAGCAAAGTGGATTTTAGCCTTAGCAGAAGACTGTGTTCTTGCCACAACTGTTGCCATTTTTAGTCCAGCACCTGCCAAAATATAGTCAACAATGTCTACTGCTGATTGGTGCAGTCTTGAGCAATGTTCTAGTCTCTTCATGCTGGATTTTCTCATCTGTAAAATGGAAATAAGAGTCTCACCTCCTAGGGTAGTTAGGACCACCTAGGCTGATATGTGGACACCCAGAACAGTGCCCAGCACATGGTGAAACCTGTATACTGTTGCAGAACCATCATCATCATCACTGCCACTGCCATGATCTTCCCATCTACATCCTCAGCCCCGTTGTGGGGTCTGGCCCCTCCCCCACACCTCTCTGGCAGATGTTCTCTCTCCTCCATTGCTTCTATATCGTCAATGACAGCTTTATGATAGTCTTTATGACTTTATATTAATTCTCCTAAGATGACTACAACTTGTAACTTCATCTCCAAATCTTCAGTGTCTTAGACAGTGCCCAGCGTATAATAAGTATGCAATAAATACGCAATGAATGAATACAAAAAGGCACTTCCGGATATGAGGACGATCTGGCTGCGACATCTGTCACCTCATCGATCGCCAGGGTTGATTCAGCTGACCTGGCCGGCTAGGCAGGGGTCCCCTTCCTCCCTCACTGCTCCATGTGCGTCCCTCCCGAAGCTGCATGTTCCGTGGGAGAGGACAACCATTCCCAAAGGAGGAGACCGTTTCCTCGGTCAAGGATATACAAGTAGCTGCACTTCCCTGCCAGAACTTCCACACAAGCTCTCAAAATGGCACTTCTCTCTACTAAGGCTTTCAGAATAATCAGAAAGGTGATTTGATTATTAGAAGATTTTAAAATGAGTCTCCAAGCTCATCCTTTAGAAACGAAAAGTAAATAATAGTAAGTAATAATAAATCTAAAATTGCAAAGTGTTGGATACATGTAAGAGATTTCCATGTGACAGTCATTCTACTGCATAATAGTAGCAACTCCCTTCTAAAGGACTCAGGGTTACTGGTGACCTAGAGAGCCCATCCCCTGTGGCATCTGATGTTTCAGGAAAAGCTGGCTCCAAGAAGTATCCTGTGAATGTCGCCCTCAATGAAAAATTTCCCCCGGAATCACCATAGAAGGTTTAAAATAAACTTTCCAAAGATAGACTCCAAAAATTGGTTCCTAGAATATTCACTGAGCCCCTGTGGGCCAGGTCCTGGCCTACAGACCCGAGCTCGGGTGTGCTGCCTGCCGTGGCAATCTGTTCTCCAAGAGGCACAGGTGGGTAACACACACTTCCTGTGGCAGAGTTCAGAGGCGCACACACCTGGCCTGTGCAGACTGAGCAGGGGGCCCAGCTGGGGGGCTGAGGGTTCCTAAGGATGGTAGGGATGGCCTAAGGACAATGGATGTGCTTTGAGGTTCCTTCCTGGAGAGCTGTGCTCCTGCAATGCCAAGGACTGCTGTGCACAGTGTCACACGTTCTAAAAAGGCACAAGCAGAGCTATTGTGAGCCACAAGTCAGGCAGGCAGAGGAAGCCCTCCTTCTGGTGGAGCGGAACCACGAGCCCCCGGGGCCAACACCAGGATGCAGTCTTCTGCTCAAACAAAGCAGGGCTGTCCTGAGTGCCTCAGGATTCCTAGCAACCACAAACCCCCACTCCTCCAGCTGGTCTAGAAATAATAACTGAATGTGAAAATGCACAGAGCCACTGGTCCAGGTGGGGCGTTAACCTGTAGTTTTGGATGACTTCCTTCCTCCCAGTCCAGGCCTCTCCACTCACTGGTCAGGATCATGACTACTTTTTGTTTGTTGTTAATTATTTTTAAATAAATGATGTGCTGTGGCAAGTGGAACCCCAGTGCCTGCCCAGAGAGAGTCAACTTTCACTTACTTTCAGCCGCCGGGTCCCCAGACTAGAAGGCTGAAAAGATGCGTGAAGGGAGCTGGAAGTTGTTAGCACAAGGCTCACCTCTGGTTAAGGGCACAGCCTTCCTGCTCAGTCCCTGAGAGTAAACATGGCCGTTGTGATGTGGTTTCCTCAAAGGGCAAACTGCTGCCCCTCTGCAGGTGGCCCTACCACCACCAGGGTGAACCTACCGCGAAGCTACAGAAGCGGAGTCAGTCCAGCGGTCCAAATCACTCATCTCTTCTCAACTAATTTCCCCTGGGTACGTTTTCCCTCCTGTCTTGAAGGCCGAAGGGCTGGAAAAAGCTTCACTAATCCCTTCACACACCTGATAATCCTGGTTCTAGAGGGCAGCGGGAGGCTTGGCCAACCCAAGGTAATGAGCTGCTTGTGTAAAGTGAATAACACCCAAGGAAATTCCTCAACCTCCAGGTGCTTGGTACAGTGGGACACGAGAGGAAGGAAATACCGGGAGGCAGGAGCTGATAAAATACAACCTGAGGAAGAGCCACAGATTTGCAAAATGGAAACGGTGAGAGCTCCTGAAACAACAGGACTGCCCTGCAATTTGGAACATTTGACCCGAACAAATAGACAAGGACTTCTGTAAATAATAGGCATAAAAAATAACAACACCTTGTTTTCTCTTTTATTATAACATGTGTTTACTGCAATATTGCAGAAAAGTATTGTGACAAAATCAAATCACCAATGAAGTCCACATTGCCCAAGAGTGGCCACAGCCAGCACTTAGTATCACCTCCTTTTGACTCCTTGCTACCTATCACTTGAAGTTTTGTACCAAAGTTGTGTGACACTGTAGATGGTAGTCTAAGTTTTATTCACTCTCTCGGCTACTCTATGTGAACCACACAATGAAGAATGAAAAACGGGAGCTCCCTGTCCTCACTGAGCCAAGAGCCTCAAGGAAAGACAGAAGACTAAACCAATACTACATGCCAGGAAGAGTAAGATCAGGGAGGGGCAGGAAGTCTGGGGAGGTACAGGTGGGGGTAGGGGTGAGAGTGGGGGAGGAGCAGTTGTTCTTTATGTGGTAATGAGGTGTGAATGGGCCACCGACTGAAGAAAAGAACTGCACAGCCATGCAGTATTCAGGCAGAGGTTTCAGGCAGGGGAGAGAGCACGTCATAGTCCTGGGGTGACCAGTACCAGATGGGTAGGGGGAACATTTAGGAATCTGGGGTGGCTTGAATAGTGAAGAAGGAGAAGAGAGGTAGGAAAAGGCTAAGAGTTTGGGGTAGAGTGGGGGACACTTGCGTCATGCAAGGCCTGGAAGTGTTCCATCCCTTTTAATTTCAAGGCAGAGTCCAGCTAAATTCTCCAGGCTGACTTCGCACTTGTGATCCTCCTGCCTCAGCCACCCAAGTGGCTGAGATTACAAGTATGTGCTCCTATGCCCAGCCAAAAATGTAATTTTTTTACTTTTATTTATTTTTGTTGTTGTTTGAAATAGGATCTTGCTTTTGTAGTTCAGGCTGGCCCTGAGCTCACTGTGTAGCCCAGGCAAGCCTGGAACTCACAACAATCTTCTTGCCTCTGTCTCTCGAGTGCTGGGATTATAAACATGAGCCACCACGCCCAGCAATGTGGTATGTGGTTATGGGGAATCAAACTCGGGACCTTGTGCTTGCAAGGCAGATACCAGAACCACTGAGCTAAATCCTCAGCTCAGAAATGTAATATTTTTAATAGTGGCATAAAATTCTACCAGGAGAACCAACCATCATGTATTCAAAGAATGTTGGTAATTTCTTTCTATCATTAATAGCGTGATGCTTAACACATAATCTTTGATCTTTGAAGATCTCTAGCTATATCTACACAACGAATTTTAAGAAGGCTACCTTTAAGTATTTTAAAAGTGTTCGATAAACATTACTAACTTCCTAGAAAGGATATGATCAACTATAGTTGAATATAAAAATTTTCACTTCACCATTAGATGTAACAATAAGTAATAAGTGAAAACCTATACTGCATTGTTATTTTAATCATCATTTACTTAATCACTTTTGAGGTTGGAGTTTCTGCGTACTTATTGATTGTTGCAAATTACCCATTAAGGTCTTTTCATTTCTTATAGAGAAGATTTTTCTTTTGTTTTGAAGAGCTCTTTAAGGATTAAAGCTGATTTTTTGTTTGCACTTTGAGTTTTTTATTTTACCTCGTGTTAATTATCTATTATTCTTAGATATTCAAATCTGTCAAGATTTCATTTATGATTTTATTCTTTGTTTTTGCACTGACAATCAGATAAATATATACTTAGTTTATAATTTTTAAAGTGATATCTTTAAAAAATCAGTCTTTCCCTGCTCTTGGGAAGCTGAGGCTAGAGGATCACTGCAAGTTCAAGGGCAGCCTGGGCTACTTGTTGAGTTCAAGGCCAGTCGAACTATACAATGGACCCTGCCTCAAAAAAAAAAAAAAAAATACTGCTCTAAAAAAATCAGTCTTGCTGTTTGAAGAATAAATTTTTTTTTTTTTTTTTTTTTTTGAGACAGGGTCTCGCTTTGTGGTTCAGGCTGGCCCTGAGCTCAGCCTCAAACTCACATCACAATCCTCCTCCCTCTGCCTCCCGAGTGCTGGGATTACAGGCGTGAGCCACCACGCCTGGCACTGTGGTATGTGGTACTGGTTGCTGCTGGGTGTGGGTCTCCACACCCAGTATTGTTATGTGGTTACCGGGGAATCGAACCCGGGCCCTTGCGCTTGCAAGACAGGCGCCGGAACCACTGAGCTAACTCCCCGGCCCTGAAGAATAAATTTTAAAAGAAAAATTTTCTGCTTGGTAAACTAATTATCCTTTTATCATTACTGAACTGGATAAACATATACTACTAAAATAAAGCTCACATTTATGAAGTCTAAAATTCACATATGTTTGTATATACATACTGTTAAAGGATTTCCTTTTAACTATTAATTTGTCAAAACCACATGAAATTAATTCACCTGTTATAACATTGTGATAATTGTGTTGCTTGGTTGGGAAAACTTTCTCAATAATATTTATTTTCCCACAGTTTCTTTTTTTTTTTTTGGTTGTTGTCTTTCATTTATTCTTCATAGTAAATTGTTGGCATGTGGCTATTTGCAATGCTGGGGTTCAAACCCAAGGCCTCAAGTATGCGTGGTGCACCACTCTGCTATGTCACTCGTCCCTTCAGTACCTTTAAATCACTGTTATCATGGTCCATAAGCAACCTCAGAGTGCTTTGTATCAGAATCACTTAATATAAATTAATTTTATAGACTATATTTTTACAGCTGAACTTTTCACAATGTTTTATGTCCTACATTTAATCAGCTCTTTCATGTATCTAAAAAAATTATCATTTTCCTCATGTAGATTCTGTGCATAACTTCCTTTTTCTTTTGGTACTATTGAGTAAATTCAGGAATTTGACATGCAAGGCAAGCACTACCCCACTGAGCTACCTCTCCAGCCCTTTTAAGAAATTTTACAT